>OY804586.1:34775310-35004892 GCA_963680875.1 Bathymodiolus brooksi | reverse complement strand
CCACGTCTTTTTCGTTTGTAATGGGCGTGGTATTAACCATAAAGAATCCACGTATTTACGTCCCATCATAACGACGAATTGTGCATTCGTACCCCACGTCTTTTTCGTTTGTAATGGGCGTGGTATTAACCATAAAGAATCCACGTATTTACGTCCCATCATAACGACGAATTGTGCATTCGTACCCCACGTCTTTTTCGTTTGTAATGGGCGTGGTATTAACCATAAAGAATCCACGTATTTACGTCCCATCATAACGACGAATTGTGCATTCGTACCCCACGTCTTTTTCGTTTGTAATGGGCGTGGTATTAACCATAAAGAATCCACGTATTTACGTCCCATCATAACGACGAATTGTGCATTCGTACCCCACGTCTTTTTCGTTTGTAATGGGCGTGGTATTAACCATAAAGAATCCACGTATTTACGTCCCATCATAACGACGAATTGTGCATTCGTACCCCACGTCTTTTTCGTTTGTAATGGGCGTGGTATTAACCATAAAGAATCCACGTATTTACGTCCCATCATAACGACGAATTGTGCATTCGTACCCCACGTCTTTTTCGTTTGTAATGGGCGTGGTATTAACCATAAAGAATCCACGTATTTACGTCCCATCATAACGACGAATTGTGCATTCGTACCCCACGTCTTTTTCGTTTGTAATGGGCGTGGTATTAACCATAAAGAATCCACGTATTTACGTCCCATCATAACGACGAATTGTGCATTCGTACCCCACGTCTTTTTCGTTTGTAATGGGCGTGGTATTAACCATAAAGAATCCACGTATTTACGTCCCATCATAACGACGAATTGTGCATTCGTACCCCACGTCTTTTTCGTTTGTAATGGGCGTGGTATTAACCATAAAGAATCCACGTATTTACGTCCCATCATAACGACGAATTGTGCATTCGTACCCCACGTCTTTTTCGTTTGTAATGGGCGTGGTATTAACCATAAAGAATCCACGTATTTACGTCCCATCATAACGACGAATTGTGCATTCGTACCCCACGTCTTTTTCGTTTGTAATGGGCGTGGTATTAACCATAAAGAATCCACGTATTTACGTCCCATCATAACGACGAATTGTGCATTCGTACCCCACGTCTTTTTCGTTTGTAATGGGCGTGGTATTAACCATAAAGAATCCACGTATTTACGTCCCATCATAACGACGAATTGTGCATTCGTACCCCACGTCTTTTTCGTTTGTAATGGGCGTGGTATTAACCATAAAGAATCCACGTATTTACGTCCCATCATAACGACGAATTGTGCATTCGTACCCCACGTCTTTTTCGTTTGTAATGGGCGTGGTATTAACCATAAAGAATCCACGTATTTACGTCCCATCATAACGACGAATTGTGCATTCGTACCCCACGTCTTTTTCGTTTGTAATGGGCGTGGTATTAACCATAAAGAATCCACGTATTTACGTCCCATCATAACGACGAATTGTGCATTCGTACCCCACGTCTTTTTCGTTTGTAATGGGCGTGGTATTAACCATAAAGAATCCACGTATTTACGTCCCATCATAACGACGAATTGTGCATTCGTACCCCACGTCTTTTTCGTTTGTAATGGGCGTGGTATTAACCATAAAGAATCCACGTATTTACGTCCCATCATAACGACGAATTGTGCATTCGTACCCCACGTCTTTTTCGTTTGTAATGGGCGTGGTATTAACCATAAAGAATCCACGTATTTACGTCCCATCATAACGACGAATTGTGCATTCGTACCCCACGTCTTTTTCGTTTGTAATGGGCGTGGTATTAACCATAAAGAATCCACGTATTTACGTCCCATCATAACGACGAATTGTGCATTCGTACCCCACGTCTTTTTCGTTTGTAATGGGCGTGGTATTAACCATAAAGAATCCACGTATTTACGTCCCATCATAACGACGAATTGTGCATTCGTACCCCACGTCTTTTTCGTTTGTAATGGGCGTGGTATTAACCATAAAGAATCCACGTATTTACGTCCCATCATAACGACGAATTGTGCATTCGTACTCCACGTCTTTTTCGTTTGTAATGGGCGTGGTATTAACCATAAAGAATCCACGTATTTACGTCCCATCATAACGACGAATTGTGCATTCGTACCCCACGTCTTTTTCGTTTGTAATGGGCGTGGTATTAACCATAAAGAATCCACGTATTTACGTCCCATCATAACGACGAATTGTGCATTCGTACCCCACGTCTTTTTCGTTTGTAATGGGCGTGGTATTAACCATAAAGAATCCACGTATTTACGTCCCATCATAACGACGAATTGTGCATTCGTACCCCACGTCTTTTTCGTTTGTAATGGGCGTGGTATTAACCATAAAGAATCCACGTATTTACGTCCCATCATAACGACGAATTGTGCATTCGTACCCCACGTCTTTTTCGTTTGTAATGGGCGTGGTATTAACCATAAAGAATCCACGTATTTACGTCCCATCATAACGACGAATTATGCATTCGTACCCCACGTCTTTTTCGTTTGTAATGGGCGTGGTATTAACCATAAAGAATCCACGTATTTACGTCCCATCATAACGACGAATTGTGCATTCGTACCCCACGTCTTTTTCGTTTGTAATGGGCGTGGTATTAACCATAAAGAATCCACGTATTTACGTCCCATCATAACGACGAATTGTGCATTCGTACCCCACGTCTTTTTCGTTTGTAATGGGCGTGGTATTAACCATAAAGAATCCACGTATTTACGTCCCATCATAACGACGAATTGTGCATTCGTACCCCACGTCTTTTTCGTTTGTAATGGGCGTGGTATTAACCATAAAGAATCCACGTATTTACGTCCCATCATAACGACGAATTGTGCATTCGTACCCCACGTCTTTTTCGTTTGTAATGGGCGTGGTATTAACCATAAAGAATCCACGTATTTACGTCCCATCATAACGACGAATTGTGCATTCGTACCCCACAACTAAAGAACACCCATATCGTAGGAGATGCACCCTATACAGGATCAAGAAACAAGATCCAATTTCGATACGCTAGAGTCCTTCAGTGATCTTAAAAACTAAGAGATGAACAAATGGCATTTCTATTTGCATTACTTAGAAAGAAATAAGAATATTCTTAGTAATTTCAACCAAAAACATTTTTTTTGCATCTTTTTCTACGATTTTCTGTTAGATTTTGGAACTGTTCCGACAGTTTGGAATTTTTTGTTTTTCTATTAGATTTTGGAACTTTTCCGATTGTGTAGTATTTTTTGTTTTTCTTTTTATTCCATAGGTTAGAGAAAAGAGAGATGCGCATGACAAAAGATCCAGTGGTCTACTAGGAGACCTGTTAAAATCTCAGGTAAAGTGAACTTATGGGTAGTAGCCATGTAAACATGCCCACATGATCACCTCTATTAAGCAGTCACTTGTATTAAAAGGTTACATTTGTCTTGTCCTGTCATAGAGATAATTTAATATGTATTGAACCTCTTTTAAGAGGTCACCTATCTAAAAAGACCACCTTTTCTTTGTCCCAAAGATGACCTCTTAATACAGGATTGAATATAATTACTTGCCCATGTCAGGATCATGGCAATACGACTAAAGCGTATAACACATTGATAAATATCCATTAAAATTATTGATTTGATTTTTGATTGATTTTTGGTGTTTTAACGCCACTTTCAGCAATATTTCAGCTATATCATGGCGATCAGTTTTAGAGGTGGAAGAAGCCGGAGTACCCGTAGAGAAGCAGCGACCACGGGCAAAAAACTGATAAATTTTATCACTTGCGCTGCGAGTCGAGTGCACCTTTTTTGTAATTTACGAAGCCGGGCGCGAACCCACGCCGTATTGGTGATGGGCTTGTATGAGTTGTTAGGTAATCCAATTACCTAACTCATTGAGCCACCCGGGTCTTCACATAAAAGTGAATGCATTTCCTAAATATATGATGTTAATATATTGACATAAACAGAAATAGGCAAAATCGATACCTCTAAATACGTGACCGCTCACTGTCCAGGCTAGGTACAGGAACTTCAAAAATAAAGTGGTGGAGTTAAACTAGTTTTATGATCCCAAGCTAACTATAACAACAATCTATCTTTTTTCCACAGGAACAAATAATTGCAAAGCATTGTGTTCACAAAGACCACCCTTGTCCTGGAGGTAAGTAGTACTGTATGTATTAGCTAGAATTCGTAGCTCTTTGTAGGATTTACTTCAAACTGGTACCCATTAGATTACTAGATTATGAAAAGAAAATTCAAGCACACACAGTGATGGTCAACAATTTCACCAATATCTTCAAAACAAACAACCACGTGTGCCATACTTCATCCACCATTTTTGATAATCTCCGCCTTTTAATGTAAGCCAGGTACTGCTTTCTTTTCTCCCTCTTTATTTAAAAACTTTCGTGAAATTCAATTTTGTGAAATGTTAGACATAAACATATTCCGCCATCTTGTTAACCACACCTCCGTAATCTATTTCTTTAAAAGCATGCGCGAATGTCCGCCATGATGGACGCATATGGTGGAGATTGACTCAGATATTTCGATCCCTTAGAATTCGACATAATATTACAATCTGTAAAGAGAAGTCAAAATAAACAAAACATGAAATTAAGCGACCAGAAAGATTGTTATATAAACCTGAAGTGAGACTAGGTTTGGTTTAGGTTTATGGTGGTTAACCCCACTTGCAACAATATTTCAGTTATATCGTGGCGGTCAGTTGTATTGGTGGAGGAAACCGGAATATCGAGAGAAAACCACCGACCTGTCACAAATCACAGACAAACTTTATCACATGATAGTGTATGGAGTACACCTCGTCATGAACGGGGTTCGAACTCACGTAGGCACTGATTACACAGGTAGTTGACGACCACCACGCCCCCAAAGTGAGACTATGAGTCTTGAAAGAGATATACATACTGTAATCAGACGTCTGGTTATATTTCATTTTTTTTAGAAATGAAAGAGGAAGTTTAAAACGTAATAACATAATACAGTTAATTAATTATTATTCGTGAAATACCTATTTTCGTGGATTCATAGAAGAGTTTGAAGATACCAAAGAAAGGTAATCAGAATCCGTATATCGAGGAAGAACAGACAACACAATGGCCAAAAGAAAAAGTACAAAAGGACAAACAACGATCAACAAAACATACATATAAAACTAAAGATCGAGTAACACGAACCGCACTAAAAACCGGGGGTGAACTCAGGTGCTTCGGAAGGGTAAGCAGTTCCTGCTCCACTAGTTGGTGCCATCGTGTTAATCTAGTTACAATCCCCGTTATAAGTCGTAAATGAGGAAAGGACCGGGAAGTGTTTACGAAAGTGGAACATATCTGTGGCCAGCAGGGGATTCACCAATTTACATGTTCACGGAAATACAATTTTCCCTCAAACCATAAAAATTGGCCTCCACAAAATTGTGAACGTAATGGGATAATGTATTAATGTACATGTATATATGAATTTGTTGTTGATGAATGTTTTTATTTTGAATATTAAGGTGCAACCGGCGACCAGGGTCCAAAGGGTAGTCCAGGTGAGTGGCGCAATGCAAATGCATTAAATAAGAGGGTTATGGTGTTTAACGCCACTTTCAACAATATTTCAGTTATATCGTGCATTAAATAAATTGATTCTTCAGCATAGAACATGTTATAAAACAGAAGAGTGCTGACACAGCTTTAAAGTGGAAAAGGGAGTTGCTATCGGTACATAAATAAAATGTTTCAAAACCTAAATTTGTCTCCACATAGTAGGTAATATCATAATATGTTCAAACCGGAAGTGTGACAGAATGTTTTAGTACTATTAATAGAGTGAGTGGGTGAGTGATTGTTGTTTAACGCCAATTCAGCAATTTTTCAGCTATATCATGGCGAGAACAAGTTAATTTTCAATGAGATGATGATGAAGTCCGCTTTGTACTAGACCAACACGTTGAGTTGGATTTTTATGGCGCTAGCTCACTGAAACAACAGTCCGCGGGTAGACATGTCGCTCCACTCGGACACATTATTCTGATTCCGAGCCAACCAGTCTTTGCTCTTCCTCCTTAATGCTGTGTGCTTAGCGGAGAAACAACAAATACCATTTTTTGTCTTTGGTTTGACCCGACCGGGGCTCGAACCCACGATTTACCGCACTCGAGGCGAGCACGTTAACCATTTCGCCACCGATGCGGTTACTCTTAATAGAATCTAGCCTAAATTTTCCCAATATGTTCATTGTGGCGTTCGGGAATATGGTGACGTTCGTAGAACTCTTCTGTTAGCCACATGATTTGATAAAAATTGCTATATGGCGTCTTTAGGTCTGCAGTAT
This sequence comes from Bathymodiolus brooksi, assembly GCA_963680875.1. Lineage (NCBI taxonomy): Eukaryota > Metazoa > Mollusca > Bivalvia > Mytilida > Modiolidae > Bathymodiolus > Bathymodiolus brooksi. The sequence goes on along the minus strand of OY804586.1, from coordinate 34,998,529 downwards.
TATACAGTCAAACCTGCCTTAAAGGGTACCTCTATATAACAAATCACTGTCTATAAAGGACAGCCTAATTTTGGCCATTGATAACCTGTATATAAAGGGCAACTATTCATAAAGGCACATTTTCAGGTTCCCTTGATCGCCCTTTATTTACCGACTTGACTGTATATAGCGTGCAAAATATCTAACCATGATATAAAATGGAATATTTATGAAAATAACACTGATTTTATATATTTTTCTTGACATTATATAAAGACGGAAATCAAAATAAATGAAAAAAAAAATTGTGATTATATACATCTTTGCACTTTTTTTTCAACCAGCAGTCGTGTGGGATGGGTGGCCCAGTGAATAAGGTTTTTGAATTATGATCACAAGCGTAATATAACTGAAGTGGGTCCGCGCTCCAATAGGCATATCAAATGTCAAGTTTTCATGATCCTCTACCCAGGGCCTCCAAGAGAAATGATGCAAGGCGGAACAAGACTGCTTTGGGGCCCCTTGGACAGACTGAGACTTCTCTCAAAATTGAGGATTTGAGGTCCAATAAAACCTCTGGTAAACTTTCATATGTGCTTTATTTCCTGTGCAACAAAATGTCCAAATAACATATATACTTTATACAAAGCAGTGACAAACATAATCAGTTAATGCAGCAAGGTGTTACTTGTTAAGTTGGCCCTTCAGAGATTCACAGGCCCCTTCTTGGCTCTCCGGGCCCCGGACGGATGTACCGGCTGAACCCCCCTCTCATAGGCCCTGCCTCTACCCAAGCCCGGGGATTTTATCAGTCAGTTCGTAATAACTGTAAGAGCTTTCCTCCTTAAGTTGCTTGCCCATGGTCGATGGTTCTCTCCTGAAATATTGCTGAAAGTGGCGTTAAAACACCAAAAAATCAAAAAATCAACCTTAAGGTAGGACAATACCGAATGAACTATCTGAAGAATTGCGTGAGTTTTTGCACAGTTGTAGACTTCCACGATCTACATCGAAATATGAAATAAAAAATGGTGTCACCGTTCTTGTTTTCCCGTTTTTTTGTCTCTAAATATTCCGATGTAGGAACGATAACTCGTGACGTAACATCATTTGGTAACGTCCCACCTCAAATAAAATTGCTGAAAGTGACTATAAAACAACAATAAGCCAACACACCTCTCAAACAGTAGTTTATAATGTGCACATTAAGACAATTCATTTCAAATGTCGTCATACAGGACAGAAAGGGGAGACAGGAGACAATGGACCAAAAGGTGAACCCGGTGTAAATGGACTTCCGGGAGAGAAAGGGGAGCCAGGATTACAAGGAGCAATAGGAATGAAGGGTCAACAAGGTGACATTGGCGTCAGAGGACCACTGGGGCCCAAAGGTTCAAAGGGAGAGCCAGGATTGAAAGGGGATACAGGTCTTCAAGGGATACGTGGAGAGAAGGTAACGATTTTTTTTTATGAAAGTAAAAACTTGGATGTCTAATGTATTGTGCAAGGCTCACTTCTGAAACAAACTTCATCAGTTGAGGCATAGATACCTGGATATTTACATCGTATAATGTTGACCTGTCGTGTGCACTAAATTAGATATCTACGTTTTCATTGAAATTTGTAGATCCATTTTAAATACAAACACAAAGGTACTCTGTGTTATAGATATAGAACCGCTTTGCAATACTACTCCCCCCCCCCCCCCTCCCCCGTCTGAAATCCTGATTATCTGTGTGTGTTTAATTCCAGACCGGTTCCCTCCCGTCCGAAATCCTGAATTTTTTTTCTTGTGTTTAATTGCAGACCGCTCCTTATTTTTTTCAAGCTACACTATCTGACTAGTACCAAATATGTCGATAAAATTGTTTTTGCAACATTTAATAACTTTCAATGTGATTTTATTTATAAAGGTAAATCTAGCAAATAGCATTATACACTGTCAAACATTTAACGTCAGCGACAGATCTATTGAAAATTACGAAAATTATCACAGATCACCTTTTTTTTCTTTAAAAGATACCCTTTTGGCTTTTATAATAGATCTGGCCCAGTCACTAAATATTCACTCCCAATTTATACCATGTAATATTGTCCGGTCTGTTTGTTTACTTAATACTGGACAAAATCGTCGTAAGATTTACCTTTATGACTGAAATCAGTCATGCAAAAAGTTGTGTCTTACCAAAATTAGAGGCCACTTCCACAATAATCCTGCAAGGGTATTTTTTATAACAGTGTCCAGGACTATGGTGTTTAACACCACTTCCAACAATACTTATGTTATATTATGGAGAAAACAGAAGAAAACCACCGACCTGTGGCAAGTATCTGACAAACTTTTTCACACAATGTTGTATTGAGGATTTTATAAGGCAATGCCCAAATATGTTGCACGTTTAACGTACACCTTGTCATTAGCAAGATTCGAACTCACAACTTTAGTGGTGATGGGCACTGATTACACAGGTAATTGTAAATCCAACTACCATACAATCACGACCAAGACGGCTTCTATATTTTTGTAACAGATACATTACCTATACAATCAGTCCCTATCATTGTTAAAATCATCAGTTAGATTCCCACACGTGCTGTGGTGTACTCGATACAACCCCATGTAATAAAGTTATTCAGTGACTGGGGGCAAAGTTGATAGGTGAAGGTTCACTCTGTATTACGGTTTCATCAAATAATAACACTGGCCACCACGATCTTGCTGTTGAAATTGGTATCAAACACCCATAGCCTAGCGTAACCTAAATATTCAAATAATATAATTATTATGGGTTAGTGTTGTAATGTTTAACACCACTTTCAACAATATTGGAGTTATATCGGGGCGGTCGGTTTTATTGGTGAAGGAAACCGGACTACCCAGTGAAACCAGGCGCCCCCCCCCCCCCCCCCTAAAATTGGAAAAAATATGATTTTTTGGCGTAAAATCGTGATTTTTCACACGAAATACCCCAAAAAATTTCGCGCCTCCCTCCGCTCGGCGCAATTTTTTTAACGGCGCCCCCCTAACTTGAAATCCTGGATCCGCCCCTGGAAACCCCATCGACCTGTCGTAAGTTACTGACAAAGTTTATCACATAATGCTGTATAGATTACACCTCGCCATGAACGGAATTCGAACTCACAAAGGACTGGGAGCTATAAGGGCCAAAATCGGCCCCACCTCAGATGTCGATAACATTTTCTCCAAAATGTATTCACAATATATGCTTTTCAGAAATAAATACAGTTAGTTAATATGTGTATCTAATTCCTCACAGCGGATCGACAAATTCAGGTCATGAAAAGCAGTGAACGTCATTTTTTTCATTATACAGAACGTACGTATCATTGTATTATAATGCATATCTTTAAAAAACAAAAACAAAAACAAAGCATAATAAAACTCAATAAACAAAGCATAAATTTGACTTAATATGCAATGTGGATTGATTTCAGGAATAAAAACATGTTCCGAAGCTGTATTATGAAATTAAAGTGAACGAATAGTAATGTCGCAACGTCACCCATTTTCGACGGTCTCCTGTTTTCGACGGTTTGTTTCTCGTGATAAAATCTCTCATTATTTTGATCGCTTAATTTGTCAGAGGTTATATTATGATGCTGAAATTGCATGAATGATCTCATGAAATCTGATCTAAAAATGTCATCTTTAAATATAAGAACTACGTACCACATCTATTATTTCACGTTCAAATTGTAGTTTTTCGTAATTCATTTTTTCGTCACCTTAACAAAGCTTTAATCATTTAAAAAATATATCTCATACAGACCAATTTTGGATTCATCGTCTGCTATGACATTGATAATGTACATATTGAGGTCAATATCAGGGGCGGACCCTGGATTTCAGTTGGGGGGGGGGGGGGGGGTGGGGGGGGGGGGGGGGGGGGGGGGTTGGACTTAAAAAAATTGCGCCGAGCGGAAGGAGGCGCGATAATTTTTGGGATATTTCGTGATAATAATAGGATATTATACATTATTATACAGCTATAAATTTAATTCAATCAAAAGCAATATGGTTGTGATCGTCTTCCGTAATTAGAATCGTCAAAATGAAATACAACCGAATTAATATCAAATGGTGACTTGTTTCAACATCATTTAAAATATACCTTGACATTTTTTAATACTTATACATTACGTTCACGATATTTTATTACAACGCATTTTGTTCCTGTTCTAGTTAAAGGACTTTATCAAACAGAATCATACAGTTTTTTTTTTTATTAATTGCGATCTATTTATAGAACTGTTGCTGACAGACCTGTGTCTACGTTAAGGGTTAATACCTCTGCAGTTAGAAAATAGACTTTGAACTACAGTAGTTTTGTTCCATTGTTGCACTCTGATTTGAGGTCTGACAAATAATAATCTTTACTTTAAGTTGCTTCAGTTTATGACTGTCAGTGTCAACACTACATGATGTTTCATTCCATAACCAAAACGGACCATAACCAAAACGGACCATTACTAAAATGGACTACCAGAAAAAAATATGTATTGCAAGAATCTTTATTTAGTTTTTATTTTTAGTGTGCGTTGATTTTTTTTTTTTTAAACTTATCTTATTTGTGATAATTACTTTCTAGATTTGTGAATAAATCAAATTAGTACAGGTAACTTAGTGAAGCCAAGTAATTATTGGTGTTTTAATTGGTTTATGACACCCAAATCGTTTTTAATTAGATTAAATGATTTGATTATCAGGTGATTGTGTAAGTGTGTGTGGTCTTGAATTTACTTTTCTGGAGCAATCTGCACAGTGGTCTGTCCCCATTGTGAGAATGATAATGAATGAAAACAAACTCCATGTTCTTTTATTGTCTATGAACCAAAGATCAAAGAAATTTACTCGTTTTTGTGATGGAATTTATCAAAATTCCATGTACTGCAATCGGTTAATTATATCTTAATTACTTTTTTTCTTTTTATCAACCCAAGCCCATATTCTTTGGGGGAAACTAAGATTAAAGCATTGAGGGTTTAATAATCTTTGTAATTTAAAACCAAATTCTTTAAAATTAATTAACTTTTAATCAAATAAAAATCAAATTAATCATAATTGTAATTAAGTGTGTAACAATTAATTGTATGATTTGACTAAAAATGTGCTTGCAATGGGTTTTTTTTGCAAAGGACTGGGAGCTATAAGGGCCAAAATCGGCCCCACCTCAGGTGTCGATAAAACAACAACAACACTCCTAATAAACTGTTGCTATCAGAATCTGCTGTTGATTTAAGAGAATGGAACTGATAGAAGTTAAAAGTTTAATTTGGGCGCAAAAGGGGAAACTTTATATAATTTATGAAAATGTGATGTAACATATGCGCCAGGGATATTTCCCGAAATTCTTTCAAAATGATATAAACTGTTAATATCTTCCTGGCATTGATGAAACCAGATATGTTCGTGGTAGCCCATCATAAAATACTGTCAGTTCCCTTTTAGCGCTCTCGCTAACATTAAATTTTTCCAAAATAAATAACAAATCTTTAATTTTTTGTCTTTCTTCTTCAGACAAATCTTGGTATGAAAATTTGTTGGACGACGGATTGAAATCGACTTTAACAGTCTGCCCATCAGTACTTTCTAATTTTAAGTACTGGGGTACAAGGCCATATGACTCTACAAACCAAAGCGCAGTTTCAAGCTTCGATTTAAATTATTTTAATTTCTTTGATTTGTTATTTTCAATAATTAACGCCTCTCCCTCTTTATGTGCAAACGAACATATGTTTATAATTAAAACACACTAAACAAATTAATACAAATAATTAAATACATATAAAATCATAGAAATAATACATAAAATATCATATTTATTCAAGAAATTTACATTTTTTATTTCAATAGTCCGTTTTTGTTATGGTCCGTTTTGGTAATGGTCCGTTTTGGTTATGGTCCGTTTTGGTTATGGGATGAAACATCGGTAGCGAGTGTCAATATACGTTCGTGCTATATTTGCATTCCCTAGCTTTCTATATATAGTTGGACCATTGAGCAAATTGGCATATACACATGTACTGTACATATTTCTTCTGCTGAAGGCTACACAAATACGACTTTTTGCATTTTGTGTGGTATTAATTCAAAGCATAGTCTAAGTGATATTTAAAAAAAAGGGGGGGTACATATTAAACATTATCACCAAAATATATGTCTCACGCAATGATGACATCACAAGTTTTTGTTATAAGAGTCTTATAACAATATTGGTTGTGATGATGATGATGATGATGATGAGGAGGAGGTGGACAGTGATGATATGGAATATACTGAGGATGCTATTGACAATATGATTTTAGAATTTTCAGGAGATTAATATAAACATGAATCCAAAATAAAGTGTCTTTTTGTGTTTTTTACTTGCATTCTGGTCTTACCTAATGCATAATTGACATGTCCACATAATATTTGGTACATCATCATGTTTTGAGTTTTGGTGGTTTGAATTAATGGTCATTAATGTAGTTTTCAAATTCGGGCCTGTAGAATTGATGGTGGGCCTGTAAATATTTGAACTTACAGGCCCGGTAGGCTTGTAAGGTAAAAAGTTAAGCGTAAAGACTGCCGTTAGCGATAAATCTCTGGAAAATTGAAATAGTATAAAGTTTGGAAAAACTTTCGTCTGCTTCTACTGTAGTCCGCTTTTACTGTAGTCTGCTATTTATATCCAGGTTTCTAAAACAGGCAAAGCGTCCCCGACTTTCATTAAAATCGATGCGTATTTTGATTTACTATATTCGATGTATCTTATTCCAATTTTAACAGCTCCTGCATAGATATCCGTTGTTTATACAGTGACGACAATCGCATTTAGCGTCACACCAACTGAAATACCATAAACTTTCTTCTCACATTATTACCGAGAAAAATACTCCCGCAAGCTTGGAACAACATAATACTTCGCACGCATGTTCATTTTTAGTAACAGGTTCGATATACAAAAGAAGAAGTTGTTCCATGGTTGCGGGGACTATATTTTTTTTACTTTTTTATGTTAATTTAGGCCTGTTTTGTGGTATTTTCAGTTTTTAGACATAATTTAGCGGTTGATTGTGACGTCATAGTGTAAAATTATGATCAGATTAAGTTTGAATTGGGGAGATCTTATCCAGTACTGCTTTCCGAGAAACTTTCAAAATAATGAATTTGCAATTGAAAAATACATATTTTTAGGGCATTTTTAAGCCCTTATCACCCCCACTCCTTTAGTGGTTATAAAACTGGTCAAGGCAAAATGTGGTCATATTCATTATCATTTCATATATTTTAAACCCATCAACACCATCTCAAGTAAATAAACTGGGTTCCTTTTTAAAAACAAGTCATTAGAACTGAGGACAGGGGACTCTTAACATGTTTACTTGAAAATGTTGATTTTATGTTCTCTTTGTTACATGTTTATTTGTATAATTTGTATAATTGTCACAAACTGTATTGTTTAATGACAATAACATTTTGAATTTGAATTTGAATTTAGAAAATTTATATATAATTTACGAGAAATTTAACAACCACATGACATAATATGTCTTGGTGAAAAAGACGTAAAGAAAATGCGTTAGAACGTTGTAAGATGACGTCACACAAGAGTAAAGATTACCAATCAACTACAGTCAAAAGGTCGTATCACTTTCATTTTATGGAATGAGTTATCGTCATTATTCAGGGTTAGGGTTATGGTGTTTAACGCCATTTTCAACAATATTTCAGCTATATCATGACAGTCAGCTTTATTGGTGGAGGAAACCTGAGTACCCGGAGAAAATTACTGACCTGTTACAAGTCACTGAAAATTTTTATCACATAATGTTGTATCGAGTACACCTCGCCTGAGCGGGATTTGTATTTGAAAATAAATAGTATGAAATACGTTTTTATTTATTTGGAAGCAATTTACGTAGAATTAGAGAATAACGAAATACTTCAAATGCATAAAACGTAACATTTTCGATTTTCTGAAGGGTACACAAGGAGACAATGGTAAAGCAGGATTAAAAGGAGACCTGGGCCTACCAGGAGTTCAAGGTCCTAGTGGTGATAGGGGAGTTCCAGGCGACAAAGGGTCTCCTGGTTCAAAGGGTGATCCCGGACTGATGGGACCGCCCGGAAAAGACAAGAAGATGATAGCAGATGGTTGTGAATGTCTCAGTAAGTTAGGTCTATGTTCTCTCTGCAGTATATGTTTGTTTGTTTGACAGTGTTTGACGCCAATTTCAACAATATTTCAGTTATATCGTGGCGGACAGTTTTATTGGTGAAGGAAACCGGAGAACCCGGAGAAAACCACCGACCTGTCGTAAGTCACTGACAAACTTTATCACATAATGTTGTACACATCGCACTGATCGAGATTCGAACACACAACATCAGTGGTATAGGCACAGATTGCATAGTTAGTTGTAAATCCAACTACCATGCGATCACGACCATGACGGCCCCTCTTTGCAGTGTACAAAATCTATGATAATTTGTTCCAGCTGGGATAATGATAGACCATGGTCATTTGAAATCCAAATAATAACATGCAATTGAAAAATAAATAAAACAAATCAGTACATTTTGTATATAAAAGGGGATGTTGTACAATGCATTTTTGAGCAAAAATGTAAACAATGGCCGCAGGACGAGAACGGACAGGGACATGTTTAAACTACCTTCATGAACGCATGGTTTTTTGTTAATCGATAAATCTACATTTCATTCATAGATTGGACGTTTCAGGTCTTCTTTTGTTGCAGACATTCGTATTCAGTGTGATGTTACGGTTTCCATGGTGATGTATTTCGCAGTCAATAATTTTTTTTATGAATACAATATCAAATTTTGTTTGATTTTTCTTCATTTTTATTTCATTATTTGGATTTCAACTGATTATGGAGAAATTAAATACACATCAAATATGCCTCTTTCAATTTAGTACACTTTTGTGATACAGTGCCATATTATACGTCTGCGCAACTAACGATTCCGATGGCGACTACATGGTGAAAAAAAATATTTCTCTATGTAAATTTGGTATTATAAGAAAGATAAATCATTCTTCTTTTCAACGATGTAAAAATTTTAAAATAACAAGAACAAATAACCAAAAAAACCCACAAAAAACGAATGAGAGATGATGTACGTTTTGTGTTGATGTTGACATGTTTTATAAGTCTGCGCATAACTTCATGTAACAGGCATGGAGGGTTTGGAATTCAAAAATTTGGCCGAAATGTCAGTGACGAATACATTATTTGGTAGGTGGGAGCTAGCTGCAGCAGACGATATTTACATTATAAACGGAAACGGGCGCAATATTGGAGGGCAGACGTACAATACCTATCAGTAAGTGCCAGAGACATTAAATTTGACCAATGTCCGTACGTCCAGCTTTGCTTTCTGTCCAATAACTTACGTTTACACTTTAACAAATCATTTGAAATTCCTATAGCAGTCAAATCTGTCTATAATGAATAGTTCATATAATTTTAACCTGTATATTTAAAGGACAACCGCTCATAAAGGGCACATTTTCGGATGACATTGAGTGTCCTTCATAAACAGGTTTGACTGTACTAGATCAGATTCATAAGAGGAAGGTCAAGGTCGATTATTTCTTTTTAACACTTTTCAATTCTGGAGTTATGCCCCTATCTAATTTATCAGTTCGCGTGGACATTCCCGTGTAAATGATTGAAATATTTCACAGGAACATTCCATAACTCAAGAAGATCCAGTAAATAACTTCATGTTTCTCTATCATCACAGGACTTCCGAAGTTTAAGAAGGATGTAACTAAAGATATACACGTACAATACGGACACAACTTTACACTACCATGTATTGCAACCGGAAATCCAAAACCTACCGTACATGTTGAAAAAGTTACACGGAGACGAGGCTTGATAAAGGTTGATTCCAGTACAGGGGACCAGCTTAATGTATTGACTAATTTTGGACCACGTGATCTAGGGAAATATTTATGTAGAGCAACAAATATATTTGGTTCAACAGAGCATGTCGTAAATGTGTATCATGGAGGTAAGTGCTAGATAATATGGGTGATTAGTGTTGAAACAATATTTTAGCTATATCATAAAGACCAATTAGATTGGTGGAGAAATACTAAAATCCATGACGAAAGTACTGACCTGCCACAAGTCACCAAAAACTCCATGTCATATACTGTTGAATCAAGTACACTTCATCATGGATGGGATTCGAACAACTAAGCTTTTGTGGTGATAGCCGCCGACAGTTTCCGTAACAGAGACTTTATTTCCCTTAAGAGTACAAAAATGAAATTTGAGATGAAGTATATATATATAGCCTCTGTTTCGAAGATTAAGACATTGATTACAAGTGCAGTTGTCAACCAAACTACCACATGATGGTAGCCACAACGAACCCCTCCTTAGAAATAATATTTATGCATGTATGGTATAAATATAAACATTTTGATGACACATTTGTGACATCTGTGTTCTCATGAAGACAATTAATGATCTTTTGTGTTGTTATATATTTTATATGTGATTGTTTTAATTTTAACTAGTAATTAACAACAAGTATTCATGTGATTGTTTTAATTTTAACTAGTAATTGACAACAAGTATTCATGTGATTGTTTTAATTTTAACTAGTAATTGACAACAAGTATTCATGTGATTGTTTTAATTTTAACTAGTAATTAACAACAAGTATTCATGTGATTGTTTTAATTTTAACTAGTAATTGACAACAAGTATTCATGTGATTGTTTTAATTTTAACTAGTAATTAACAACAAGTATTCATGTTGCTATATTGATTGCTTTGTCAATTCTGTGAAAGTTTTTGATATTTTGAGGATAAGCACATCAGTGCATGTTTTATGCCTACCGTTCAGGAGCACATGAGTTCACCATCCGGGTTTTAGTGGGGTTCGTGTTACTCGATCTTTAGTTTTATGTGTATGTGTTGTAGATCTTTGCTTGTCCATTTTCTTTCGGCCATTGTGTTGTCTGTCCTTCTTCGATTTGCGCATTCCGATTGCCCCTTTGGTGTCTTCAAACTTTTCTTATTACAGGTTCTGCGAAACGCTAAATAGTTTGAGGGTCCAGGTTGGCTCAGTGAGTTAGGTAATTGGATTACCTAACAACTCATATAAGCCTATCACCAATGCGGCGTGGGTTCGCCCCCGGCTTTGTAAATTACAAAAAGGTGCACTCGATTCGCAGCCGCAAGTGATAAAGCTTACCAGTTGCTTGCCCATGGTCGGTGGTTCTCTCCGGCTTCTTCCACCACTAAAAACTGGTCTCCATGATATAGCTGAAATATTACTGAAAGTGGCGTTAAATATCAAAAAATCAATCAAACAATCAATTAAATAGTTTGATTTCTACCCAACTCGCTGTACTTTACCAGTGCCAGTTAAAAGTCGTTGTCTAAGTTGTCACATTCCTCCCTCGTTTCTATGTTATTGTTATTTTGAAGAACTATTTCAATTTGTGAATATCCATGAAATATTTGCCGCTACACACTGTGTATCAAACAATAATCAACACTGTGTCAGTACTATTTGCTTAATTATATTTAAAGATCTTGATACAATGAGGTGAAGGTTTGTGTTACTTATCGCGGTTTGACCCCGCCACATATTTGTACATATTCCAAGCAAGGGTCTAGATTTCAATTGACTTCTGTTCTGGTAATTTCTGTGTTTAAAAGTATGAGGTTTGCCAGATAGAAGATATGTGTTGTGGTTGGGTATACTATCGACAATTACTATTACAATGCCCAAATTTAAACACCATAATACTGTTAATAATTGATGAGATATGTTTTCCTAATAGCTACATAATGGTAGTATATTTGTTCGTAGAGGCACCTGTGTTTACCACCACACCAACGAGTCTAGAACTGCGACAAGGAACCACTGTCGAACTTACTTGTTTAGCTTCCGGTCCGCCGATTCCACATTATAGCTTCTTCCACGACGGCCATCTTTTAAATACAACACTGCGATATTTTATCAATGGAGGCCATCTCACAATCCGAAATACTGTTGGAAGCGACAGTGGACAATACCAATGCCAAGCAGAAAACGAGCTTGGAAGTGCCATGTCTTCGACCTGGATGTTACAAATTGTTTAAGATGAAGAATAATTAATGGAAATCTGTTGGGTCTTTTTTCATTAAACATTTTGACGTTGGTTCCAGGTTTGCTTTAAATCATTGCGAGGTGGATTTTGTGATAAAGTTTGTCAGTGACTTGGGACAGGTCGATGGTTTTCTTCGGGTACTCCGGTTTCCCCCACCATTAAAACTGATCGCCATGATATAAGTGAAATATTGTTGAAAATGGGGTTAAATACCATAACACTATCCCTAATTTTAAACATCAGTTAGCAGAATATTCTTCACTTCCATCACATTGGTTGCTAGGTTCCAGAGCTTGTGGTTCCCATCATGATTTCCTTGACAGAGAGTTGCTGATAACAAGGAAGCTAGGGTTCCTAGTGGTTGAGTTGAAGTCATCACTTCGAAAGTTTTACGGTCGTCGCCATGACTTGGTCAATCGTTACGGAATATGTTCGGTTTGTTGTTACCACAATACAGTCCTTTCCTCATTCACGACTTACTGTGAAATCATTAGTAATCGTGAGGTTGCGAAACGACTCACGTGGCGAACGGGATTCGGGGCGAAACGAATCCCGTTCGCCCCATGAGTCGTTTCGCCCCTATTCCCGTTCGCCCCGGGTCTTTTCTTCCTCATTTATTAATAGTGCTTTAAAAATTGAAATATGGAAAATACCATTGCAAATATTCGTATTTTGGATGTTGTAAGGCTTGTTCATGGGTACTTTATTTTTGTCTTCCTCATAATTAACATGCTTTCTTGACGTGTTTAATGTTATTTAAAATCCACCCGTGATGTAAATCTATTGTCTAAACTCTCCATTATTTTTAAGGAATGGAGAGTTGTGAACAATATGTGCAGGGGCGGAGCTAGAGTTTAAAGGTCAAAAACCTCAACCTGTTTAAAATTGCAAAAGGGAATAACAAACAATTTATTTAAATTTTTTTGTTATAAGATTAATAATTATTAAAGTACAATGGGTGGATTTTAAGTATCTCTCAATTCCTTAAAACCAATAGGCATCGGCTCCATTATTTTTAAGGAATGGAGAGTTACTCGGACATTCTCCTATACGTATGGCTTCACTTTCATTGTTTTGACACCTGATTAAATGTGTAAAATGTCTTTGTTCACTTTCATTGTTTGACACCTGATTAAATGTGTAAAATTTCTTTGTTCACTTTCGTTGTTTGACACCTGATTAAATGTGTAAAATTTCTTTGAACAATACAGTAATAAATTAGTATGTATTGTTTGTTCTACATGGCTTCAAATTAGTTGTCGACACCTATCAGTTATTTTTATTGTTCAAAATCGCTTCATTAGGTCAATGGTTATCATATCTGTATTTCAGAGCATGAATGATATCTTTTTACAGCTTGTTCATTTATTATTTGTTTTCATTTCTATCTGTCTTTCTTTTTTCGTTTCATTTTGTATATGTGTGTGTTTGTATTAATTACATATAGATTCTCCTTCAGTTGCCCGTGGGGTACGATATTTTATCCACTGAAGAGAGTTAAATTCAAAATTTTAACCACAAGCCGTAAGGCGAGTGGTTAAAATTTTAAATTTAACTCTCGAGAGTGGAGAAATATCGTAACCCACATGGGCAACTGAAGGAGAATTTGTTTCTCCCATTATTTAACATAGACAACATGCGGAAAAAGACACGAGACATTTTAATCCTCTAGAGGATTACAGATTTTTCCACCACTGGTTCAGCCGTAATAATGGGAGAAAGCTGTTTTCAAGGTTTTACCAGAAATAGCATGAATAGCAGTGTTACACCATAGGCAGACCCGATATTGTCTTTTTTTTTCGGTTTGTACAGGGCTCTAAAAAATCTTTAGGGTAGTTACTAAAAAAAAATAGGTCGATGGGGTAATTGGAAACACAAATATGGCAAAAAAAAATTCTAAGCAAAAAAAAAAGCATTTAGGTTTTTTAATATTTTATTTATATCATATAACAACTTTATAATAAATTACAAAACAGTGTAATCGCGTAACATAGAATGAATAAAAGTTCATAAGCGCACAAAACGAAGTCTTTACATGTCCGGAACCCCGTACAGATGGCCGACAGTCTTCAGGAAGTTGGACGTGGTTATGTCATTTGTTTCATACTTGGACCAGGCATCCTCGAGACGTTGTTGCAGCACTGTGTAACGGCGATCTGTGTCCCGATTCAGGTCTTCAGCAGCTACACTTGCATATACCAGTTGCGCCTCTCTTCTTAGTTTGAGGATCAACTTGTATATACCGACACCTTGTGCTGTAGCTTTCTTGTTTAGTCGGTTGTGCCAACCTGCAGAACAAGACAGACATTTAGTAATTATAGATTTAATATAAGGAAAATATTTTATACGCAACCACAATAACATTATGAATATATCAAACTATTGCTTTATTGAATATAGGAAAAATTCATATTTTACCAAACGTTTCTTCAACACTGCAAATCTGTTGGTTCAGCTGGTCGGGTCTTGGCAAGGTGTCTGTTTATGGACCTCTTAAGTAGTGACTGCTTAGGTAGAAGGAACTTCTGGTCTTCAGGAACGTCTAGTAGTACGTCCTCTAACACTTCCATGGCTGGTCTGTGTTTCTGTACTGACGCCTGTACTTTTGCCTACAAGATCAAAATACATATTAAGAACTATGTAAAATCTATCTATCTATGCTAAAGAACATCATTGTTATACCACACATTTCTTTTTTTAAATTATAATGTCAGTAATTTAAACACGATCAGAAATCGCCTGGTTCTCTGACTGCATGTACATTTGTACTTTAATATTACTACTACTGCTATACTCACCTTAGCTGACAAATCTTTCTGAAGCGACAACTTAAGATCTGGTGGTGGTCGTGACGCTGTGGTCCTTGGATAAAGTGGTTACCATTCTGGGTCACTGTTGCAAGACAACCGAGTTTCTTGGAACGTATGCTGCACGTCCAACTAGTAGAGGACTTGTTGACTCTTTTGACACCATATGACTAACCGTTGCTGGACACTAGTAGTTTACCACCTCTCTTGCTGCCCAACTCCAAAACCTTTAATGTGATGGGTTGGTCTGGTATGATGTCTTCTGGTAGGTCTGGGTCTGCGTTGACGGACCAGGAATAAGATCAACAAGATGTTGTTTTTTCTCTCAAATTTTACTTAATTTACAGTTGAAAGGAATTTGTTGATGGCCAACGACTGCTACCCAGTTTCAACTGTAAAATTTGAGAATATGCCATTTGTATATAAACATTTATATTCTAAAAAGACCTTATTATACAAATAAATCAAATTATAATTTATTTAATACAAGTTTTGCATCACCTACTGTAAAGACGTAGGATATCGGAATTGTCGGTTGGCCAATACATAATAAAACAAAACATTAGTAAAATTAAATATTTTACTATAAAAAAAACTAAGTGAAAAAAAATGAACATAAAACAATCATAATTCTTGACACAAAAATTAAACAAAAATAAAAAACATGCACAAAATGAAATAAAATTCACACAAAAATAATAATAGAAATCAACAATCAATTTCAAATTTGCATACCTTCAGTTCAGTTCACTGTCAAAAAGAAAAATATTCAAATGAAATCAAATTATTTTCAAGTATTAAATTTAATGTTCTTGGTAGCTGAGCAGATAATAAAATAAATAACGATATGCTTGCAATGTTATACACTTCAAGTTAAGTTCTGATTCAACAAAAATTTAAATTAAGAACTCTCACTTCAGATACTCAACTGTTGACTTCCGGTATACAACTTCTATAACATCCGGTTCACAACCACGGACTTAACTTCCGGTTTACGAATTTGGTTTTCAACTTCCGAATCACAATATGTGGTTTCCAACTACAGAATAACTTCCGGTTTCCAACCACGTACTAACTTCCGGTTCTCAATATCCGGTGTACAACCACGAACTTACTTCCGGTTAACAACTACGGAATAACTTCCGGTGTATAGTAACGGACTAACTTCCGGTTCTCAAAGTACGGACTATAGCTTCCGGTACTCGACAACTTCATTAAATATTATACCAGCACGCAACATCTACCATTTATCCAAACAGTTCTCGAAACCAAATTCAACATGGCAACCAACCCCTGAAAGTATACGAAAATAATCAATATTTTACCTTTTATATCAACAGAACTTCAGTTATTTTATAAACCTGCGGTGCGTTCGACTGGTAAATACGACTGAACGAAAATAAATAAAATGACTTACCTGAGTGGAAATAAAACGTATCCTGTGATAATTCCATGTCCTGTATTTGACAATTATGAACTTTCACCAACCATTTATTCCATGTAAGACATTTAAGGTCTATCCTCGTTCAGTGCGGTATATCTGGTATACCTCGTGTGTCCTACCTCAACTGACCAGTCACGTGATTTTGTTTGGCGGGAACTAATTACCTGTAATTAGCTCTCGATAGCTGGATTTAAATACCTACCTGTATTGATTTTTCCAACTTATCGTATGTTATCAGACTGGCTATAATAAACGTAATTAAATGATAAAAAATTAGAAGACAGTTTGTTACACCTACAAAATATTAAAAGCTTTAAAATTTATTTTCAATTATTATTTCAGAACCTTTTTAGGCAATACGTTAGAGTATTGGGAGTTGACCTACTGTTAAGCAATTTTTCATATAAATTATAAATAGTATATATAAAACATACATATAGTGTACCATATTTTAATATCCATCATTCCTTTTTGTATTTTAAAAATGATAAATTTTGCAGTCTAATTGTTAAACTCGTTTTAGGTTAAGAAGATAAAGAAAAATCACTTACCAGTATTACACAAACGATGCTGCCACTGGAAACAAGATTCACACTCTAAAGCGTGCTGTCGAGGTCCAACCTCCTGGTTACAAACTACGCAAGGGAACGGCATTTTGATTAATGCATATTGTGACATAGCACTCCTTTTTTATACATACTCACCGAAAGATCAAAGAATTTCTCAAACTGATTATATTGTTACAACACTTTTCTTAATATGCACAAGTTTGCAAAAGCTTGGGTCGGACAGGTTCCTATGAAAGCACGTAGCAACAACAATTAATTAGTAATCGACAGATCAAAGAATAAAAATAATTACTAATTTTCATTTTTTTATTAATTTCTCTTTATTATTTTTTTTGCAGTTTAATTAGTAATAATTGATCAATAATTATTAAATATTATAATATAATATCTAATCATGATGATGTTAACTCCATTGTTTATCATATATTTTTATTATTTTGATTTTATTTTTATGTTATTTGATTTGTATACAACTAATGAATAAAAAATTACCAAAAAAAATGTCGAAAAAGACTTCATCTATTATTATATAATAGCGATTAAGTGGGGCATATCGACCCGGGGCGAACAGGTAATCGGGGCTAATATTGTTTACATCTGGATTGTCTTTTGTTTATATTGTTTACATCTGAATTGTCTTTTGTTTTTATTGTTTACATCTGGATTGTCTTGTTTATTTTGTTTACATCTGGATTGTATTTTGTTTATATTGTTTACATTTGGATTGTATTTTTATATTGTTTACATTTGGATTGTCTTTTGTTTATATTGATTACATCTGAAATGTCTTTTGTTTATATTGATTACATCTGAATTGTCTTTTGTTTACATCTGGATTGTCTTTCGAGATCTAGGTATCAAGAGGAGAGTGTTGTGACCAATTTACCTGTTTAATCCTGCCACACTATTGTATTTGTTCTAACCAGTACCTGGATTTCAAACGACAGATGTTCTGGTCTTTTTTGTCGGTTCAATGGAATGAGGGGAGAGCTCAGTTCTTCGGTTTGTTTTATATTGGTGGAATTGTTGACAATTGACATAATTTACTGTTTATATGTGTAGTCTTGCCTTTTTTGTGTTCAATGGATTGAGGGGAGAGCTTAGTTCTTCGGTTTGTTTTACACTGGTGGAATTGTGAATGCATTATTATTGGTCGAATGCCAATATTCGTGAATTTCCTGGATTCATCATATTTATATCAATTGACTGTAATAGGGTCCATCAATTTACTTATCTACGAAAGGGCTCGGATGGCTCAATGAGTTAGGTAGTTGTAGGGCCCGGATGGCTCAATGAGTTAGGTAGTTGTAGGGCCCGGATGGCTCAATGAGTTAGGTACAATGTAGTTGGATTACCTAACAACTCATACAAGCTTATCACCAATACGGCGTGGGTTTGCACCTGGCTTTATAAATTACAAAAAAGGTGCACTCGAATCGCAGCCACAAGTGATAAAGTTTACCAGTTGCTTGCCCATGGTCGGTGGTTCTTTCCGGGTACTCCGGCTTCTTCCACCACTAAAACTGGTCGTCATGATATAGCTGAAATAACGCTGAAAGTGGCGTTAAAAAAAAAAAAATCATATACATTTTTTTATAGAGGTCCATCTATTTACCTATCCACGAAAATACATTTTTTGCTTCAAACCACGACATTTGGTATCTACGAATTTAAATTAGTTTGATTACCATTAAATAACAAATAACAAAAATAGAAATTTATCATATAAATGTATTCCAATATATATCAACATCTTTCATTCTATTTATACGTTTACACAAAGTAACAATTATACAATAGTACACACACACACAAATACACTTGTATATACAAATTTTTAACAGATCCATTCACATTCGGGTAACTTCCAAACATAATATTATATTGTACATTTTGTATATTGCATAGATATACAGATATGTTTGTAAGTATGATTAAATAGTATTGTACGATATGACTTCGGGATTTCCCGTAAATAAACCGAAATGACCGGAAATTCCCGAATGTACACCGACAATATTGCTTTTATTAATATGTATTATATAATCAGTCGTATCACGTGATATCTGACTTCGAGATAACAAGTTGCGACTTGTAAATGTGCACACACATAGCAATTATATATATAATAAAAAAGTTAAATAAATATAATTTTCAAATTGTAATATTTATTAATAAATTTAATAAAAAAAAAATGTATACCTATGGCCAATCTGTAAAGACAGATACTTATTTTTATCACCAAAAACGTGCATTGATAATGAGACAATTATGTTTCCTTTATTTATTAATATTTTGGCATTGAGCATTACAACTTCTTAGTCAGTGGACATACATGTAAATATTCGTCACTTTCGATTTCACCTTTATATATCATATAAAACCACATCTTTTTTAACAAAAATTATGCAAAAATGAGGTAATTTCTTGACAAAATTTGTTGATAATTTCACTCACAAATGCAAACTGTCCTGAAGGTTTTCTTAATTACTTTCAGATTATGATTTAAGATTTTAAAAAATGAACGAGTTAAAAAAAAACTGATTGTAAAGGGCACACACCACTTAATAATTATAAGAATTGACGACTGTGTTTTAAACGTTAAAAGTGGAAAACTATGAATCAAAATATCATTTTAATATTTGGCATCACTGACTTAACATAATATTTATTTTGGGCTCAATCCTTTTAAAAGATTTGACCAAAAATTGCTGATTTCAGGAGATTTTTTTTTTTTTAGAAAAAACATGATTTAATATGAAATATATTGGAGAAAATCGAAAGTGAGGATATTCTTGTTTTGATTAATTAAAAAATAAAGTTGACAAACTACATTCAATAATATAAAGATCTATAATTGAGACATATTACAAAATTATGAAAAAAATAAATAAATACAAAATTTCCTAAATTAAATACTGTATATTAAAAAATATATTTCACATTTTTGAAAATAGAATATAGTCCAGCATAATACTGACAAAACATAAAAGGAGTACCGGGAGAAAACCACCGTCCTGTGTGTCATTAGCAACCTAAATTACGCAAGGTTGAATAGAGTACGCCTCCTTTTTTCCCCTCCACGTGTGGGTCTTGAACCCACATATGTTCGTGTTCCTGTAATCATATCACTTCCTGTATATATTTTAACTATGTGAATAAATTTTCTATTTATAGTTCAAATATTTAAATAAATTATTCTAAGCTCCTCCCACTTTTAAAACAAAGACGTGGCTGACAGGAAGCGTATCAAAGTCTATCAAAATTAAATTTAAAAAAAAGTGGAGTGAGAGATCGAGGGATAAATAAATTCAGAAGAACCTTGATATCATATCTTGAACTCGGATAAGTTGAACTCAGATAGCTCGAAATATCGATTAATTTGCATTAAAATACATTGGTTCCTTGATTTCGACACAACCACAACGTGGTTCAACTGTATATAATGTAAACATATAAAAATATTAATAATGAACATATGAAATATTTACAAATGTATAATAAATGATTTTGGGGAATGTATTTAGTAATATTGTATCTCTCTATATAAATATAAAGAGATCCATTATTTTCTTAGGGTCCATTGTGACATTGATGATATGTTTTTTCAAGGGGGTAAATATGACATGTTTTTTCCGAGTGTCAATAGTGACATTGAGAATATGGTTTTCTAGGGTCAACAATGTTGTATTTTTCTGAGTGCCATTAATGACTTCTAAGATATGTTTTTGAATTTGAATTTGAATTTTGGTGTTTAATGCCACTTTCAGCAATATTTCAGCTATATCATGGCGACCAGTTTTAGTGGTGGAAGAAGCCAGAGTACCCGGAGAGAACCACCGACCGACCATGTGCAAGCAACTGGTAAACTTTATCACTTTGCGGCTGCGAGTCGACTGCATTCTTTTTTCTAATTTACAAAGCCGGGCGCAAACCCATGGCGTATTGGCTTGCGTATTGGCTTGTATAAGTTGCTAAGTAATCCAACTACCTAACTCATTGAGCCACCCCGGGCCTTAGGTATGCTTTTTTTCCGAGTGCTAATTATGGCGTCGAGGATATGTTTTTCCCGGCTGCTAATTGTGACATCGAGTATATTGGTATTTGATGCCGCTTGCAACATTTTTTCAGTTGTATGGAGGAGGTCAGCTTTATTGGTGGAGGAAGTAAACGACGATAACCACTAGGGAATCGAGGCCCCTTGCTTAGTTAACTTGGAATGTGTTCGTATTGCATATATTGTACAATTGGCAGGAATTAATGAAAATAATATCAATAACATGTAAAGAAAATAATTACTTCAAATATAATACAATTAAATTGTAAAAATAAAAATGTATAAATATATGAACAAATTAACAATTTTAACAAGGTAGCAATGATGTATATCGTGTATCGTGAAATCAATATATATATTCTATGTAATTACAAAAGCACCAGCACTAAGGGAACGACCATTTAACTTGAAGGGAGGGGGGGGGGGGGGGGGGAGGGGGTTATGTTTTTTTTCTAAAAAAATATTCTGATTCCCAACGTTGCTGAAAAAAATATTCTGATTTTGGTGGAGGAAAAAAAAAAAAATCTGATTCAGAGTTTTTGTCATATAACCTAATGTTAAATTCTGGGAACAAAAATTAATATTCTAACTCTTGTGTTGTCCGAAAAAAAAATTCTGAACGAAACAAAAAACCATAACCCCCCCCCCCTTCAAGTTAAATGATCGGTCCCTAATGATAATATAACCTATTTCAAAATATTTGCAATGAAAGGGAGACAACTACAGATAAATTTTGATATTGTTTTTTATCATTCGACTTTGTCGGGTAGGTTTATGGAGTTTAACGCCACTTTTAACAATATTTCAATTATATCGTGGTGGTCAGTTTTATTGGTGGAGGAAACCGGAGGACCCTGAGAAAACCACCTACATGTCGTAAGTCACTACCAAACTTCTAACAATGAAAGGCGATCGAAATCACAACGTAAGTGGTGATATGCACTGATTGCACAGGTAGTTGTAAATCCAACTGCAATACGATCTCCACCACTACTGGAAAGGAACACCGAAGAATGAATATATTTTGAAATAGGCTATAACAAATATTGATGCTTTTATTCACCTCATCTCAATGCAATTAATTTAATATTAATACTGTATATCACAAGCTATGAAGACGTATTTGTTTACTCAATTTTATATATAATTTCGGACAAACAGACAAAAAATGGTTTCCCATATATGACGTATCATTGAAGTTCAATTCGTTTCAAAATGGTAAAAAATCGTATTAGAATAATATATTAAACACCCTGCGCAGCTTCAACACAAGGGAGGCAACTCAATTTAGTTATCTGTAGATGTAAACTTTATTATGCATGTATATTCGCTCGATTTTCGAAGGGATTTTTCCATTTCTGGTTGTAACCGAACCTGCTGACAATATTTTGTAATCCTCGTTTTCATTGGTTAAGCTAAAGACTATGTCCTCATGTGAATTTTATCTTAACTAATGAAAACGCCCTTTACAAGTGAGCTTTAGGGTAACCAGTGGAATAACCCGTTTGCACACCGTATGAAGCTTAGCTTAACCAATCAAAATACCTTTTACAAAACGAATTGTATCTCATGTTAAGGGAGCGTAACATAAATTTAGCTTAACCAATAAAATTTACCTGTTGCAAAACGAATTGTATTTGATGTTAATGAAGCGTAATATATTTAACATACGATTTTAATATGATTGAAATAAAAAGGCAATTATAGAATGAAAAAAATATAATAATCGATTATTTCCCGGAGTCCCCTTGTACCTATGAATCACAAATGCTGTCAACATACATGGAACACAATTTGTATATCGCAAGATTATTGTCTTATTGTATTGAGCACTGCATGTATATCGGATTTTGATTATTTTTTTAATAAAAGTCAGGTTTTTCTTCCGACTACCAATACGATATATAACGTTCCTCTATGACTTTGTCATACATTTTTAAAAATATCGATTTTATCAGTTAACCAATCAAAGCACGGAAATAGTCATCACATGACTTTTTAACACAACAGTCGTGCATGGATATTCACACATTACTCTGTTACCCTGTTGATAATGCCTCCTATTTTCGTTGTCTTTTACATAATTATCAAAATACGACCCACAATGCATCACTATAAATGAGTTTCCCACGTGGCAGTGTTTTCATCATAAAATGTTTTCATGTTTTCAGAGGATTTATTTGGAAATCTAGAATAGCCATTTGGTTGATCTTCTAATGCATAGCTAATATCCTGAAAATAAAGAAAACATAATATTTATATAGATTATATATAAATTTATTTATGACAGACGATCCTTTTCTAACGACCAAAGGGAGGTTACTCTTTTGCTCAAAGGAAAGATTGTTTCGTCACTGAGCAGCATTATTCCATGCACTCATCAATTCATTTTTAGCTTCATAAACATTAAATGCATGATTTCACTTAGAAAAAACTAATGGATAGAAATGATGTAAATTGCATGTCATTGCATTATTCTATTGATAGAAATTAATATTTTTTCAAAACTATGACAGAATGGACACGTTTAATTGTTAGATCTACCTTTCCATAATAGCTCATTTGATTTCCTGCATAATTAAAAAAAACATCAATATAAGATTGGATTATGAAATTAAATTTTAATTGCAAAATGAGCAAGACAACAGCTTATTTCTTGATTCAATAGATGATAATGATAGCTGTTTTTTTAAACCAATACACCGTGTTGAATTTTTACACTGCTAGCTACCACAGTCAACAGACAAAACATATCACTACACTTGGGACACATTATCCCAACTCCAACCTAATCAGCCATTGATCTTATTCCATAGAGGAGAACCAGCGGACGGGGCATCGAACACATGATCTACCGCATTAAAGGCGAGTACGCTACCTATTATATCAGCAATTATGCATTATGCGGTAATAATTCATTAATGAAAATAGTGAACATTAAAGGCACACAGGCCGTTATTTTGATAAAAAAAATGTTTTCCAATATAAGACCTAAACATTGATTTAAAAAACCATAAAGATATATTGCAGTTGAAATTTGTCATAATATCACACGTAAATAGCCTAGAACGAAGGAAATACTTCGCTGTTTGATTTTCTTCCATCCAGAAAAGAATTCAATGTTGACCCGCCCAATGCTAAACATTCGAATTCTTTTCACTAATTACGACATAATAATAAACATATTTTTTACACGTGGCTTTTTGTTCAGAACATTTTCTTAGTATAAAACATCGAATAATGGCAACTTTTAATATAAGCATACAATTCAATTTTGACAGCCTGTGTGCCTTTAATGAAAAATACCTCCAAATGATAACAACTATAAATATGTAGATGTGCATGATGAGTCTATGACATATCCTTCATCAGGTACGTATATAGACAAAAGATTGTAAAGCCAAATCATAATTTTTATATACTACAAATAAGTACATGAAATAAACGAGTGAAAACTAAGGTGGTCTCTACACTTATATAAAACTACATGTATAATATTTAAGTGAAATCACTACATGGAAAAAAAACAAGAATATATCGTTTGCCATTTTACACGTCAGAAGTGTGAAGTCTGTCTTCCGTCAACGTGAAAATAACTACGTATTAATATACGAAACGGAAACTTTCAAGGAAGACATGTAAAACATCTCACATTTCTTGCATGTCTTTTAAGCATCAATTTCTTACATTATTACTTCATAGAATAATGTTTTTGTCAGCCATATCTAGTTGCTATGGTAATACACCACATTGGCATCGGGTAATTACATCAATAAGTTATATCCAATATGAAGGATTTTAGTCTTAAGACCATTGCAATATTGTATTTTAGAGACCACGAGAGTCAATGAAGACTTATTTGTGATCATTAAATCATAGATTGATGTCAACAAATATTGAAAGAGTAATATTATGTTATCGCAATTTTAATCCACTAGAAACGTAGATATCAAATTTAGTGCGCACGACGCACTTCCTGAATAACCATCACCAGGTAAGTCAAAAGCGAAATCATTTTAAAGTCCCTGGAAGCACCTACATATATCGATAAAATAAAATTATTTGCAAATAACCGAAATCGCTTGTTGTGATATGTCATGAAATTTCAGTGTTGTCTAATCAGAATCAACATTATATTATGTGCTGTGCTGAATAATTATGCAAATGAAATAATGATTTTGAAAGTATTTCCCCACAATACCATGTGTACTGTACCACTGTGTAATAATGAAATAAAGTGCTAAATTAAACAAAAGTTATTTCAGAAAAATGGAAAAGCACTCGTCTATGCCTCGGCTGTCGTATATCCTCTAAATAAATAAAGAATTAAATTAAAGAATAATTAGTAGGTCAATCTAATTAACATAAGCGAGGTTTGTTGGATTGGTCTTGGTTTTTAAATGGCGACCCACTAACACCTAACTACACCATGTATCGGGTGACCTTTTATCTACATTCGGAAATTCTCTACTCCTTCATAGAACAACTATATAGTTCAATGTCTAAAGATTGGATTGATTGATTGATTTTTGGTGTTTAATGCCACTTTCAGCAATATTTCAGCTATATCATGGCGACCAGTTGTAGTGGTGGAAGAAGCCGGAGTACCCGGAGAGAACCACTGACCATGGGCAAGCCACTGGTAAACTTTATCACTTGCGGCTGCGAGTCGAGTGCACCCTTTTTTGTAATTTACAAAGCCCGGCGCGAACCCACGCTGTATTGGTGATAGGCTTGTATGAGTTGTTAGGTAATTCAACTACCTAACTCATTGAGCCACTCGGCCCCTACAACTACCTAACTGATTGAGCCACCTGGGCATCCCTAAAGATTGGGTAAGGGTTAGTCTTAAGCATCACTTTCAACAATATTTTAATTATATTGTGGTGGTCAGTTTTATTGGTGGAGGAAACCAGAGTACCCTAAATATTGATAGGTTCGCCCATGATTGGCTGCTTTCAATTTGACCTCTGCTATGACCCGATACAGGATGCTTTTAGATTGTAGAGAGAGTTAGTTTAGTGGTTGTTTATTTTGCAGCTAGGAATCAGACTGTTTACATTTTTTCTTAATACAGTCACCGACAGTATATATATATATCACTTTTTGCCCAACATCACTATACTAAAATTTTGAATTTCATCTATGACGTCATGTGATGTTCTTGTGGGTATTTGACATAATTATTTTCTATTGACATCTTGTCGGTTTTTTTCTTCATTTTTGATGAATCTCATGCTGCAGTATAAACAAAATATGGATGCTTTGTCTTATAAAATATAAAATTAATTTGTATTCGGCAAGGAACTGGTTAGAAATGATCGACAAATCTCGTATTTTCATCTGTTCCCACTCCTTGTACAATATATTTTACCTTCCTAGACAAAGTATGTATATTTCATATATCAGGATAACTACAAATATTTCAATAGATAATTGGATATATGATACAGTAATTATATACATTTTTTAAACAGGTCTAATATTGTCCAATATATTTCTAAGGTAATTCCTATATATGTAATAATAATAAACACAATGTTAATAGTATCACACAAAAAAGCAATATGCAACTGCGCTTGATGGCTATCTCATCGATTCACCTTTCACCTCCAAGCATCTTCCAATGAATGAAAAAAGAACCATAATGTGATACCCTACCTCAGCCAGAAATAGTACCATGTAAGTATGTATAACTTCAGCCAATGATTGAACTTACAAACCAAAGCAATTAAGTGAATAACCGGTCAAAATCATTCTTTCTATATCAGAAATATGGATGTTGTGAATTACTAACGATTTTGAATCTTTGTCTGTTACACAATTTAAAATTTGATCTGCTCGTTTAATTTTCTTATTTTTTTGGCAGTGTGTTTGAATATATCCACTGTAATAAATATCAAAATTTTAACAAATTCCAACCAACAGACTAGAGCTATAAATTCACTAGCCACATAGCAGCTTTTCTCTCTGGTTTTGATCACCGAGATGCTTGAAATCTGCATACAAACATCATATGATCAAAACGTTCAACTGATTTTAAAGAGTTATCTCCCCTTAAGTCAAATGATTGGAAAGCCAAATAATTTAAAAGTATTTGAGAGTAAATAAACCAAAGGGCCCAAGGCCAACAAAAACATGTGTGTTTAGGGTTTCCCTACCTACCCTATTTTATTGCTCTCAAAAATCCCTACCCTAACATTTTTATGGTCATTTTGGCTTAAGCACCGTTAAACTTTGGATTTCTTCCCTATTAACTTAATGTAAAAATATTTTGAAAAAAAAATAAAATCCCTACCCTAATTTTGTTAGGGATGAAACCCATATTTTTTTGGTGGCCTAATTAGAACAGTAAAATTCAGATAAGGTTTCCAATAATTATGCCCGAGGGAGATTGACCTTAGTTTCTATAAATTTTAAAAAGTTATTATTTCAAACTTAGGATTATGGTGTTTAATGCAACTTTCAAAAATATTTCAGTTATATGGTGGCGGTCTGTTTTATTAGTGAGGAGAAAACCACACACCTGTTGCAAGTAACTGACAAACTATAATGTTGTATTAAGTGCACCTCGCCTGAGCAGAATTCGAACTCACAACTTTAGTGGTGATATGCACTGATTGCATAGGTAGTTGTAAATCCACAAACCATACGGTCACGACGGCCCCTCTTTTTTGTACATGCATTACTCATTTCATAATTCTAAGACAGATTATCATTTAAATAAAACTGGAATCTCAAGTTCAAGACAAATATCAAATCACATGCGATACCAACAAATGATGAGAAGGCAGAGAAGCCATAACAAAAATAATGACTACTTGACCCTCACGGGTTGTAACTAGTACATGTAAGTAACAAAATGTTAGTGCAGTGTGCAAAAAATTATTATGTGAGGTTAATTAAACTCTTGTTTTAACACGAAACCATCCCATACTTACACACATGCTGTTGATCTAGACTACTAAACTGGTTATCATAATGCTGTCGTTTTATTCTGACGATGAAATATAATTAAATATGTTACTTAACAAAGGAACAAAGGGAAACAACTCGATTTCTAAAATAAAACCACAAATCACCATATTTGAAGTACTCTATGTTATACCATCACCATATCAAATATTACATAAAAATGTTATTAATTTTGTTTGTTTGACAACAACAAAACTAAACACCAGCCACGTAAAACAAATAAACATATATAAACAAAAACAAAATGTCCACAAATAGTTGGAAAACAAATTTATATTGATTGATTGGTTGGTATTTAATGCCAACACATTTAAATTGATTGATTGTTTGTTTGGTGTTTAATGCCAACAAATTTATAAACTTTGCATTGCAGAACAGAAAATATAATGGTCAACCCCAGCTAAGGTTTCCAAGGACTGAGAAAATAACATTGTGAATTTCTACATTTTTGAAAAAATTTCGATCAGCACTGATAAACACAGAATTTTTGAAATTCGTCCGACCGTCAAACCGAGCTGGTAGAAAATCACAAGGACCAGCAATACTGTCAAGTATGCCGGTCCGGGTGTCCGACAAAAATTTTTGCTTGTGTATTTTGCTTTGCACCAGAAATTGGAAATGCAACTGGTATGCCAGAACGATCACGGTCAACTCGGAATTAGATTCTGCTTCAAATGACATTTACTTCTTAAACATGCAACTGTTTCCATGGTAATTCTATTAATCATTGTATTTTTATAGTTTAAACTGGCTGTGATGCATCAACGCGACCATTTCGTGTGCCATATTTGAAAACATGGCGGGTTGGGTTTTTATTGTTCCCATCACCGATTCCGCTTAAATTTTAGAATTTTGTAAATTCCGGTCCTGCACAATTTCAGTAGGTCCTGCAGAAAATTATTGGGTGCAGTACCTATGCAATGTTCGAAATTCCCGGTCGTCCGATCGTCAATGATGACCAAAAACGATTACGGACGACCTGAATTTGTAACAAAGTGGTCCGAGTGACGACCTGAAATTTTCTTTTACCCAGATGCTGAAATTTATTCTTTTAAGTTTTATGAGTAGATTTTCCTAAATTACCCCTTAAAATGGCTATAAATATAAAACTCTTCAAATAAATGATCACCGGAACTTTGGCATTGTTGATATTTGACCGGAATCTAATACCGATACCGTATCTGGTTATTACTCGTATTTTATAAATTTCCGTTTCTCAAAAATGTGGAAGTTTGCGACCGGGGCGAAGGAGCCTCCGGCAAAAAATCTACAAAAGATTGCCAAAACATTTACTACTGGGAATAGACCAACCAGTACAAAATTTTTCATTAACTATCAAACCAAAAATCAAAATTATCCTTATTGAATAACAGGTTCAGAAAAATGGCCAAATTGCATATTTTTGCACCTGCTTTTAATCCAAAGCTTCTGGGTGCCTTGTGACTTGTCAAGCAAAAATTTCAGTAAAAAAAACCCAATATTTGAAGCTGAGATTTATGGGCCAGGATATGCCCAGAATGCAGGATTTTGCACCATTTACCCCAGAACCCCGGCCATAAGGACCACCTCGCAAGCGAGGTGGGCAAGTCCGCTTTTCGGTCTTGATTGGACAACCAAACAATTTTTTGGACAACCTAAATTTTGAGTTAGGTTGTCCAAATGACTACTAAATATTTTTGAGAGTTTCTAAATCTGCCTATGTCCTGCATATTGTTTTTTTTTCTCTCAAAAAGTCTGTAAATGTATGAAAAAAACGATAGAATAATCGTTTCCTTCCAATGAACGAAATATATTACTAATATTGATGTTGATGAGCATCCAATTTTTTAATTTTGAGGTTTTCAATATTCTTTTTAATTTAATAGATATTTAAAATACCACTGAAACATTAATTCTTAAGTAGGCTTCAAAGAGCTTCATTTGTGAACAACCTATTCTTAAAGGGACTTTAACTGGTACATTCAGATATTCATTCATATTAAAAATCAAGGTCTCATTATATTGCCATAGAGCACATGTTCACGTACGTACACACAACAAAACGTATGCAACATCACATTACAAAACTCCCATTTTCTATAAATAGCAACCAATGAAAACAATGATTCACAATGAGGCACTTACTGGATCTATTTCTTGTGTATCTTTTATATTACTATTTCCTACATCGAAAAATGGCACAGGGTGTTTCATTTCTTCGTTGGTCGTCATGGCTTCCTGTTTGCTGTCATAGGCATAGTTCGTTTCTCCATTTCCCCAACTTCTTCGGTATCCAATATCATCTGGGTCTATATCATCTGACATCCGGTATTTCATCATTCTCGTCTGTCTTCGTGTACACTGAAAGGGATGTACATTCGGATGAAAAGTGAGTGAGAGACTTAATTGTTATTTTGTTTGCTGCAAAGTGCATAATATATACAACAGACCACACGTCCTAGCATGGAGTAGACCGAATAATCTGTCTATTGTGTGTCTATATTTGTCATTATATATTTCCATATTATTATTTGGACATTTTTTTTTTGACACACAGCTGTTTCAAAAAAAAAATGTCCAAAATAATAAAAAAGAAATATATAATGACAAATATAGACACACAAGAGACAGATTATTCGGTCTAAGCATGGCACCCATGATTTCCCGCAGTTTCAACTGTACAGCTACACAAGTATTTAGTCTGATTTTAAGTAAGGCAGTTGTTGTGGTTATGATATTATGTTAGTTGAATTTAGGTACAACTATCTGTGAGAATTTAAGTTATGAGTTCTAATCCCGCCCCTCCACCAATAAAACTGACCACCACGATGTGACTGAAACATTGTTGAAAGTTGTGTTAAACACCATAACCCTAATCCATAACCCTATTTAAAGAAAACTAACACAAGTTATAACATTTACATTGCGTAAAGTTGAATCTCAGATAAGTGATTATTTAACCCCCAAGTAGCTCAAACAACAGGCTATTCAAAAATACATCGTTGGTAAACTTGACTGACACAACAAGCTTCAACTAGGGTAGAATCTACTTTGGCCGACCCCGGAAAGCAGATATTGTAACAATCAACGTGTATGACCCATAACCTTTCATTTCGTTACCATGTGGATATGACAACAAAAGAGTTAGGATTAGGGTCTGCTAAAGTAGAAGTACTCTTTCAACTTAAAAAATGTCTTACCAAAACAGCAATCATTGTTAGCAGGAATATCAAGACCAATGCGCCACATACTATTACAGCAATTCCCCATGCAGGCAACGGAAGTTCTGTTGATTTCTCTGTGGATCCAGGGGGTGCTGGTGTAGTTGGTTGAACTGAAACTATATAACAAAACAGACATAAATTAGATTGTATGGCATTTTTTAAATCAAATTTCTTGAAGATTTGAAATCAACAGTAACATTTTTTTATTTAAATTAATGCTCATTATTGTCTATAAAAATCATGTAAATTATATCCTAGAATGGACATATAAGTTATTTTATAATCAATAAAGAAATGATTCATGTACAGCAGTCTTCTACTAAAGATGAAGTGAGTGATTGTTGTTTAATGCCAAGTGAACAATTTGTCAACTATTTCATGGCGATGAGATGATGATGATGATATTTGCTTTGTACTAGACAAACACACTTAGCTGGATTTATTTTTATCTTAGTGCTAGCTCACTGATACAATAATCTGCTGGTAGACATGTTGCTCAGTGCAGACACATTATCCTGATTCCAAGACAAAAAATGCTCTTACTCCTTAATACTGTGTAGTGAGTTGAAGTAGCACAGACCAAGTTTATATTCTTTGGTTTGACTCTACCCGTGCTCGAGTCCCAGTGCCGTATTTACCTATAGGCTCGATAGCATGAAGCCTAGGACTTCAGCATTTAGGGGGCCTCCGACCAAGGTGTATAATATTTCTAACATTGTTATTGGACTTTCACAATTATGCTGTCATAATGTTCTGTACTTTCTAAACAACCCTTCAACAATTTTCCTGTAAACACAGTTGCACTCCATTTCAGAATATTGCAGAATTTAAAAAAAAACCTCATCATCTTTGCCTTTATATTCAAACTGATAAAACACACTTCCATCTTCCTCTAGTCGTGAAGGTGGGGAATTGGGAGGGGTCTCATAAGTGGAATAGCCTAGGGTATCTCTTTATCTAAATCCGGCACTGTCGAGTCCATGATATGCTACACCAGAGGGGAGCACACCAACCTTGTGGTTCTTGCTTTAGATCAGAGTACAGTCAAACCTGGCTTAAAGGGAACCTCTATATAATAAATTGCTGTCTATAAAGGGAAGTCCCATAAATAGTGCATATAATTTCAATATGTATATAAAGGGCAACTGCTCATGAAGTCCACATTTTCAGGTTCCCCTGAGTGGCCTCTTTATACAGATTTTACAGTGTTGACTGTATTTATACAGACAATTAAATGCTTCGAAAATGATTTCTTTGTCGCTGTGGTCACATAAATACTTACTGGTATGAGCAATAACTGTCTCATTAATGGTCAAATTTCCAAAAACCCCACTTCCAGCCTCAGAGTTCACTTCCTGGTTCAGTGCTGTTGTATTAATTGGTTCACTCCCGGTATAGTCAAGCTTGAAATTTACAACAATACTTCCTTGACTGAAAAAAGACGGTAAAATATGTGTTAAAAGAACTGCGAGATATAAATTTGTGGAACCGGTAATTCCACGATTAATGGTTACAAAAGGAGAGGAGGGAAACCAATATCTTTCGTCAATGAAAAGGTAAGAAATTAATGGTTAGGGTTATGGCGTTTAACACCACTGTCAACAATATTTCAGCTATATCGTTGCGGTCAGTTTTATAGTTGAGGGAGCCCAAGTACCCGGAGAAAACCACCGACCTGCTGCTAATGTTGTATCGAGTACACCTCGCCATGGGCGGGATTCGAATGCACAACTTTAGTGGTGATAGGCACTGAATGGTGATTATATAGCTACAGTGGTAAAGCCATATGATCACGACCACGACGATCAATTGAAAAAGTAAGATATTAAGAAGTTACAATTAAATGAATACATATACAAGTCTGATACATAGAGACTTAAATTATTAAAATTAGTTAGGCGAATTAGAAAAATGCCTACCTCGATTTGATTTGGTATTTTTGTTATATACATGTAGTATTGACACGAGGCTTAATTGATATTTAAATCTTAATTTTCGAGTTAGTTTCTCAGAAAAATAGAAATAAATAATTTCATATGTTGTTCAATTAGTTATTGTAGTTTTACATGCACAATTGCAATATAGATTGATACAAAAAATTAAACCATTCAAGTTAGATTAAGGAAAATAAAACAGAGTTATCTCCCTTGTAACAGCAAAATGGAAATACTAAACAAATCGTGTAACCATTACTTTACTAAAAATGAATGATATGATAAGAAGTAATCATATTAAGTTAAAAATTCAAATTAGTTTAAGGATTTTATATTTCATTCTCCTCCAGGCATTGGTGACATTGGCCGATTTTAAGCTATACTGCTTTGATCTTTTGGTTTTCTATCTCCCAAAGACTTTATTTTAATTTATCTTTCCAATCTTTTGATTATGATCGTAGCTGATGAAGGTTATTTCAGAAACCTGCTATGTGCACTAAATTGGATATATACGCTTTTATTTATAATTAGTCTCATAAAAAAATCAAAGATACCAAACATATGATATACATCAAAGGAAGCTATTTTTTTTTTTATTAATTTGTGACGTAAATACCACAGATCATGGTACCTATATTATTAGAAACTTACATTTCAACTAAAATTAAGCGCGTCATCAAACGGATTTGACAGACAAAGGACTTTACACACATACATTTTATGATTTATGTAAACGGTATGTGTTTTCGTGCGTCATCTGTTTTCGTGGGTATCCATTTTATTTTGATTTCCACAGCGCACGCATTATTTTTGACGTGTCTTCCGGTTTCTATTTATGGAACATAAACAATACGAAAGCTGACATCGGTAAAAAATGATAAAGTTTACTTTTAAAGACGTAAGTACCAAAAACAGTGAACCTACCTACTGAACCATACTTTTGTAATGCCAAAAATGTACTTCATTTATAAAGTAGCTGGAAAAAAATCCAGAAGGGCTATATAAAATTTAACTATGTCGTCTGCCTCTCAGACACCTGCTCTTCCTGTCATGTAACTATCATGGGGTCACTGATCGTATTTGTAAACAAAAGAGCCGACTGAAATGTGCCTGTTTCTTATATAAAATACATGTCACTTTGCAGTGCATTGTGGTTTCAGCACTAAAAAAACCATCAAAAGTAAACACAATTTTGAAAGTGATCATTTTCAAACATTCTGTTATTTTATTTAGATGTAGTATGATTTGGTAGATGGCCAGAACCATGAAATTTTAAAACCAGCCTTTTCGGGATTTTATATTCGTTTCCATCCCGTATATCGGCCTTGTTTTTATTTGCCACGGAAACAGATGACGCCATTTTACTGACAACAAAAGTTGCCAGGTAATCGAGAGTATATTAAAATACAAGGATGGCTTTAAAAACAATCTTATGCACAAAGAAATATTTAACTAGCCATTCTTTGAAAATTCCAATCGTCATATGAATGGAGGGTTAACACTGTTAATCGCTATATCTGAAAATCGATAATAGCACGAAAACCGATAACACGATGGTATATCCAAGCATTCAATATTCATAAATATTTGAACATGTATTTTCAAATTTATGACGAAACGATATTTCTTAGCACGTATACATTGTTAAGAGACCTAACAGTATACACACATGAAAGTAACTTCTTTCAATCTTACAAAGTGCAAAAGTGACAAAATTAATTTTAACGAAACAAACTTTTGTATACCCTTTTGACATAGCATAACTATTTTTTACGAAACAAACTTTCTTAGCCCCCATTAAAAAAATACCTTACAGAATACACCTTTGAGAGTAATTTCTTTCAACCTAACAAAGCGCAACAGTTACATAAAATAATTTAACGAACAAACTTTCTTAATACCCTTTTAACAATGCATAAATATTTTTGACGAAACGAACTTTCTCAGCCGCCATTAATCAAAATGCCTAACATAGTACATACCTGAAAGTAATGTCTTTCACTCTTACAAAACGTTTTCCGTAATTCCCACTTCTATAAACATCACTCAGCTGTAAAAGAAATGATTATGTCTGAGTAGCAGAACCAGTTTTTTACATATGTAAACATGTATCAAATTATGACAATCTAATAAAAAACAATTAAACCTGTATTAAGCGGTCACTTTTGGGACAAAGAAAAAGTGGCCGCATAAAAAAGACAGGTGTCCTTTTAAAAAAGGTTCCATCCATATAAACTGTTCTAAAACTCGACAATGGAAACGTAACCTTTAAATACAGATGTCTGCTTAATAGTGGTGACCACGTGATGTTTGTTTGTTGTATCTTATTGCTATGGTAATACACTAAAATTTCGAGAATAATATGGTTCCCGTTGTTCCATATGTCTTTAATTATTGTTAAGATATATAATTTTATCCCAAATATATAAATTTACAGAAAAACATATGAATTTGAGTTTTCTTTGGACGACTGCAAGATTCGTCTGATTACACGAGTTTCTGAACTCGGGTTTAACCTGCACAGTAAACCTTGTCTAAAGTGAATGCTCTTGAGACCAACTTAGGTGTTCGGAATATGCAGATGTTTGCTTTATATGGGTTAAATGAACATTATTTAAGGTTTATGTATGATTCTGGTTCATTCAGGATTCCGTTTAGACAATGTTTCACAGTATTGTATACTGATACACGACCACTGAAATAATCCAATTAAAACATTTTATACACGTAATAAATAAACATTACAACAGTCAAACCTGTATTAAGAGTCCACTCTCGGTACAAGACGGGTGATCTCTTTTTCGTTTATGAAAGGACAAGAAAATGTGACCTTTTAATACAAGTGACTGCTTAAAAGAGGTCGCTACATCGGCAGGTTTGCCTATTTTTTTCTACTTACAATTCCATTGACCTTTGTCTGCAGAGCCTGGTATTCATCCGATTGCTTGTCAGTTAGATTTATATTCCACTCTGCGCCTTCTGTTATACGTATCTCTCCATTAACGACGTACGAAATAGCTACTGGTGACGTCGAAACCTCAGAAGATGACGTCGTTGTTGGAGCTTGTGTAGTAGTCGGAGCCTGGGTAGTATTGGCTGATACAGTAGTGGTTGGTACCGGAGCCTGGGTAGTATTGGCTGATACAGTAGTGGTTGGTACCGGAGCCTCCGTAGTATTGGCTGATACAGTAGTGGTTGGTACTGGAGCCTCCGTAGTATTGGCTGATACAGTAGTGGTTGGTACCGGAGCCTGGGTAGTATTGGCTGATGCAGTAGTGGTTGGTACTGGAGCCTCCGTAGTATTGGCTGATACAGTAGTGGTTGGTACTGGAGCCTGGGTAGTATTGGCTGATACAGTAGTAGTTGGTACTGGAGCCTGGGTAGTATTGGCTGATACAGTTGTTGTTGGTACCGGAGCTTCTGTAGTATTGGCTGATACAGTAGTGGTTGGTACTGGAGCCTGGGTAGTATTGGCTGATACAGTAGTAGTTGGTACTGGAGCCTGGGTAGTATTGGCTGATACAGTTGTTGTTGGTACCGGAGCTTCTGTAGTATTGGCTGATACAGTAGTAGTTGGTACTGGAGCCTGTGTAGTATTGGCTGATACAGTAGTGGTTGGCACTGGAGCCTGTGTAGTATTCGCTGATACAGTGGTGGTTGACACTGGAGCCTGTGTAGTGTTCATTGATACAGTAGTGGTTGGTACTGGAGCCTGGGTAGTATTGGCTGATAGAGTAGTGGTTGGTACTGGAGCCGCTGTAGTATTGGCTGATAGAGTAGTGGTTGGTACGGGAGCCTGAGTAGTGTTGGCTGGTACAGTAGTGGTTGGTACTGGAACTTCTGTAGTGTTCATTGATACAGTAGTGGTTGGTACTGGAACCTCTGTAGTATTGGATGAAACAGTAGTAGTTGGCACTGGAGCCTGGGTAGTATTGGCTGATATAGTAGTGGATGGTACTGGAGCCGCTGTAGTATTTGCTGAAACAGTAGTAGTTGGCACTGGAGCCTGGGTAGTATTGGCTGATTCAGTAGTACTTGGTACTGGAGCCACTGTAGTATTGGCTGATACAGTAGTTGTTGGTACTGGAGCCTGTGTAGTGTTCATTGATACAGTAGTGGTTGGTACTGGAGCCTCTGTAGTATTCATTGATACAGTAGTGGATGGTAGTGGAGCCTCTGTAGTATTGGCTGAAACAGTAGTGGTTGGTACTGGAGCCTGGGTAGTATTGGCTGAAACAGTAGTGGTTGGTACTGGAGCCTCTGTAGTATTGTCTGAAACAGTAGTGGTTGGTACCGGAGCCGCTGTAGTATTGTCTGCTACAGTCGTAGTTGGCACTGGAGCCTGTGTAGTGTTCATTGATACAGTCGTTGTTGGTACTGGAGCCTCAGTAGTATTGGCTGATACAGTAGTGGTTGGTAGTGGAGGCTCTGTAGTATTGGCTGATACAGTAGTGGTTGGTACTGGAGCCTGGGTAGTATTGGCTGATACAGTAGTGGTTGGCATTGGAGCCTGGGTAGTATTGCCTGATACAGTAGTGGTTGGTATTGGAGCCTGAGTAGTATTGGCTGATACAGTAGTGGTTGGTACTGGAGCCTGGGTAGTATTGGCTGATAGAGTAGTGGTTGGCATTGGAGCCTGGGTAGTATTGCCCGATACAGTAGTGGTTGGTATTGGAGCCTGAGTAGTATTGGCTGATACAGTAGTGGTTGGTACTGGAGCCTGGGTAGTATTGGCTGATACAGTACTGGTTGGTACCGGAGCCTCAGTAGTATTGGCTGCTACTGTAGTGGTTGGTACTGGAGCCTGGGTAGTATTGGCTGATACAGTAGTTTTTGGTACTGGAACTTCTGTAGTGTTCATTGATACAGTAGTGGTTGGTACTGGAGCCTCTGTAGTATTGGCTGATACAG
Source organism: Bathymodiolus brooksi (assembly GCA_963680875.1). NCBI lineage: Eukaryota > Metazoa > Mollusca > Bivalvia > Mytilida > Modiolidae > Bathymodiolus > Bathymodiolus brooksi. The sequence continues at coordinate 34,960,498 of OY804586.1, read as the reverse complement.
TAGTGGTTGGTACTGGAGCCTCTGTGGTATTGGCTGATACAGTCGTTGTCGGTACGGGAGCCTGGGTAGTATTGGCTGATACAGTAGTGGTTGGTACCGGAGCCGCTGTAGTATTGGCTGATACAGTAGTGGTTGGTACTGGAGCTGCTGTAGTATTGGCTGATACAGTAGTGGTTGGTACCGGAGCTTGGGTAGTATTGGCTGAAACAGTAGTGGTTGGTACTGGAGCCTCTGTAGTGTTCATGGATACAGTAGTGGTTGGTAGTGGAGCCTCTGTAGTATTGGCTGATACAGTAGTGGTTGGTACTGGAGCCTCTGTAGTATTGGCTGATACAGTAGTTGTTGGTACTGGAGCCTCAGTAGTATTGGCTGATACAGTAGTGGTTGGTACTGGAGCCTGGGTAGTATTGGCTGATACAGTAGTGGTTGGTACTGGAGCTTGGGTGGTATTGGCTGATACAGTAGTGGTTGGTACTGGAGCTTGGGTAGTATTGGCTGATACAGTAGTGGTTGGTACTGGAGCTTGGGTGGTATTGGCTGATACAGTAGTTGTTAGTACCGGAGCCTGGGTAGAATTGGCTAAAATAGTAGTGGTTGGTATTGGAGCCTGGGTAGTATTGGCTGAAACAGAAGTAGTTGGCATTGGAGCAGCAGTTGTTGAAGTGACTGGTACTGAGGAGTCGCTTGTATTCCCTGCTACACTTGTGCTTGGTATTGGTACGGCAGTAGTGCTTGCTATTGGCATGATAGTTGTGCTTGGTATTGATGCGGCAGTAGTGCTTGCTGGCATAGTTGTCACTATACTAGATGAATCCACTACTACACTTGTCGAGGGAACAGGAGAAGCAGTTGTCGTGTTAATGAATGGTGCCTGTGTCGATACAGATACTACTGTAGTTGGTGGTGTGGTTGTTTCTGGAGCAGGAGTAGGAGCTGCCGTGGTAAAAAATGGCAGAACCGTTACCGGAGCTAGACTTGTAGATTTTCCGGTGGTATCTGATGTGGTGTTTAAAGACGTTTGGCTAGAAGATGACGATAATGGCGTTTGTGTTGTTGGCGATAGTGTTGTTGGTACCTGTGTAGGAGCAGGTGTAACAGACGTCGATGCTACTGGTACCTCAGTCGCTACAGATGGCGCCGGTGTTGTTGTTGCTGTCGCAATTGAGGATGATGTGGTTGCCAATGGCGATGTTGTTGTCGTGGTATCCGGGAATGGTGGACCAGTAGGTTCCGGTGGATATGTTGTTGTTGGTACCACAGACGTAGAAGAAGCTTGTGTTGATTGAGGCGTGCTAGTTGTAGAGTCCATGATTACCGGCCCTTGTGTTGTTGGCACCTGTGTACTTGGTACTTCCGTTGATGTCACAACTGGAGGGCTGGTTGGTGTTGGAATAGAAGACGAAGCTGGAAGACAAATTTTATAAAATTTAATTAGTATGCTTAATCTGTATAATATCAATGTAATCACAATCATATACGAAATGGGTGCATTTTAATATGTAAATTATCTTTGTTAGAACCTCAAAATTTCGTACTGTGAAAGCATTGTTATTCATGGGGTACCAAGACGGTCCCCTGACATTTTGGTTATCTTCTTCAGAAACTAAAACGATATATTAAGCTTGTGAAATAAACTGTATTGAAAAAATAACTAGACTGCCTACTGTATATTACTAGAAAGAAATTTGCTAACAGGATACCTGCAGACCCGTGTCAGCAGATTAATTAAAAACATACACATTGTGACATGTAACGATTCAGCAAAAAACAAAACAAGATGATATCTGATTTTTGACATGAACCTGTAAAAATCGCCGATAAAGGAAACAATATAGTTTCTTCATTGGTTTAATGAGTCTGTGTAAGTACCGTACAAAAGTCTCTTTTTCATATTGGTGGAGGGCAAATATGAGAGAGCATCTGAGTTCAAAACCGGTTGTTAATGGGGTTCGTGTTACCCGATCTTTAGTATTATGTGTATGTTTTGTAGATCTTTGTTTATCCTTTTGTTCTTTTTCTTTCGGCCATTTCGTTTTCTGTCCTTCGATTTACGGATTCTGATTACCGCCCATTTAGTATCTTCAAACTCTTCTTATTATTGTATTACAAACTATAGAAAGTCTGTTTTATATCTGTTATGATAAATTTATATCCGATTTTAGTTAATAGTTGCTAGCAAGACAATTGACATACTTGAATCTGAAAAGACAATATTTTAATTTTTTCAGCAAACCGATGACGGTTATGGAAGACATGTGTTGTGCGGATCACATTAGATTTATACGTGTTTATTTCATATGCATGGAAGTGCAACACACATTGAAATAATTAAATATAGATGTAAATATAAATAAAATGGTTATTAACATAAGATATTATAATAAAAAGAAATGCAGTTATAGTTATAATTAGCAAAAAAATATTAAAAAGAAAACAAGCACTAAATAAGCTATCGACCTACATGTATATAATTAAAATAAGATGTTTGTAAGATATTTATTTTATTTTGGCGATCCACAAACATCTAACGACAATCGAAATCGAGTCATGTCGTCAGTTAACCTTTCTTTCTTGGAAATTTTGAACATCTCTTTTTTAATATGCTTCCATACTATTCAATTCCTGACGATTTTGTAATAACATTGCTGATTGGTCGCTTGAAAAAATGAGCTCTGACCTGACCCGATGCTAACATTCGGAACCTCTCTTTTTCATATGATTTCAGATTGTTGAATGCATCACGATTTCGTAGTAACATTGCTGATTGGTTGCTTGAAAAAGTGAACTCTGACTCGATGTCAAATGCCGTTAGATGTCTGTTGATTACCGTATAAATAAGATCGACCAAACATATTATTTTAATTAGACTGGCTATTGACGATAAAAAAGAAAGTAGATATAAATATAAAATGATAGCTTCTATGAAAAATTTCAAACGTGTCTCATATATTGGTATTAGATATATTATAGAAGTCCAACAGTTATTGATATATATCACTCTCAAAAGTCGAACAAACCCTTTTTTCTTACTCATTAATATTGCTTCGAAATACTGTTTAAAGATTGACAAACATGATTTGATTTGATTTGATTTTTGGTGTTTTAACGCCACTTTCAACAATATTTCAGCTATATCGTGGCGATCAGTTTAAGTAGTGAAAGAAGCTGGAGTACCCGGTGAGAACCACCGACCATGGGCAAGCAACTGGTCAACTTTATCACTTGCGACTGCGAGTCGAGTGCACCCTTTTTTGTAATTTACAAAGCCAGGCGCGAACCCACGCCGTATTTGTGATAGGCTTGTATGAGTTGTTAGGTAATCCAACTACCTAATTCATTGAGCTACCCGGGCAAACATGATTTTGTCAAAGTTAATAATATGATTAAAAATAAACTTACATTCTCTTAGTGTCAAATACAGAGTAGAGAGATGTGAAGGTACAACATCAAGTGTGGAAGTTGATAGCAAGGGTGGCGTTGTGATAGAAGACAGAAATAAAGATTCTAAACCAGAAGTGACGTTTGTGCTCGCAGTGGAAGTGTCGTCCGTGCTTAAAGGCAGAATGGTAGGTGCACTCGGATTAAACAAAAACAATAGGTCTGATTGTGATAGTTCTGAAGTAATCGCAAATGAAGAAGTGACGTATTCATTTTCTAAAGTCAAAGGAAAAATGTCATCAATATTTGAGCGCACTCCAATCGGCCTTGAAGGTGTGATATCCTGAGAGTCTGAGCCTGTCACGACGAACACAGATGTTTCAATTCCCTTTGCTGATTTAGCTGACAATTCGGAAGTTGTCGTAGAATCTAACGTTGTTTGTGACAGAGACATTGCAAGAATTCGGACTGAAACTGAACTTTGCGAAATAGCAGTTGAAAACGATTGTGATGACGTAGGCAAGATGGCAGGTGTGATCGATGTAAGCAAACGATCTGGTTCTAATTGTGATAACGAACTCATAAATGATGGCGTGATATAAGCATGTTCTATAGACAAAATATAATCAATACTTGAGTCCACTGAAACCGACCTTGAAGGTTTAAAAATGTCTGAAATATTTTCAGAGTCTGCATCGGGCATTGCGAGCACTAATTTTTCAATTTCTGTTGCAGACATATTTGAAAAAGTTGACTCAGATGTCGTAAAATTTAACATTGTATGAGGCTGAGCAGTTGCAGACGATTGTGATGACGTAGGCAATATGGCGAGTGTGCTCGATGTTAATAAAATATCCGGTTCTGATTGTGATAACGAACTCATAAATGATGGCGTGATGTAATCATGTTCTATAGACAAATTATCATCAATACTCGATAACACTGAAACCGACATTGAAGATTTAAGATTGTCTGAAACATTTGCAGAGTCTGCATCGGACATTGCGAGCACTAATTTTTCAATTTCTGTTGCAGACATATTTGAAAAGGTTGACTCAGATGTCGTAAAATTTAACATTATATGAGGCTGAGCAGTTGCAAACGATTGTGATGACGTAGACAATATGGCGGGTGTGCTCGATGTTAATAAAAGATCCAGTTCTGATTGTGATTTCGATGTCATAAATGATGGAGTGATGTAATCATGTTTTATAGACAAATTATCATCAATACTCGATCCCACTGAAACCGAACTTGAAGAATTAAAAATATCTGAAACATTTTCAGAGTCTACATCGGGCATTGCAAGCACTAATTTTTCAATTTCTGTTGCAGACATATTTGAAAAAGTTGACTCAAATGTCGTAAAATTTAACATTGTATGAGGCTGAGCAGTTGCAAACGATTGTGATGACGTAGGCAATATGGCGGGTGTGCTCGATGTTAATAAAAAATCCGGTTCTGATTGTGATAACGAACTCATAAATGATGGCGTAATGTAATCATGTTCTATAGAAGCATTATCAATACTCGATAACACTGAAACCGACATTGAAGATTTAAGATTGTCTGAAACATTTTCCGAGTCTGCATCGGGCATTGCGAGTACTAATTTTTCAATTTCTGTTGCAGACATATTTGAAAAGGTTGACTCAGATGTCGTAAAATGTAACATTATATGAGGCTGAGTAGTTGCAAACGATTGTGATGACGTAGCCAATATGGCGGGTGTGCTTGATGTTAATAAAATATCCGGTTCTGATTGTGATTTCGATGTCACAAATGATGACGTGAGGTATTCGTATTCTATAGACAAAATACCATCAATACTCGAGTCCACTGAAACCGACCTTGAAGATTTAAAAGTGTCGGACATATCGGCATCGGGCATTGTAAGCACTACCCTTTCAATTTCTTCTGCTGACATATTTGAAACTGTTGATTCAGATGTCGTAAGATTAAAAAATGTACGAGATTGAGATATTGCAGGTATTACGATTGAAGCTGACATTTCATCCATTGGTGTAGCAAACGATTGTGATGACGTAAGCAAAATAGTCGGTGTGTTCGACGTGAATGACGATTGTGATGACGTAGGCAAAATAGCCGGTGTGTTCGACATAAATGAAACATCTGGTTCTGATTGTACTAAAGACGTCATCGAAAATGAAGACGTGACGTATTCATATTCTATAGATAAAATATTATCAATACTGGAGTCCATTGAAACCGACCTTGAAGGTGTGATAATGGCTGAAGTACTCTCTGAGTCTGAACCTGTCACTGTGAACACGAATGTTTTATTTTCTATTACTGACGTTGTCGTCGTAGAATTTAGTAGTGTATCGGGTTGGGATATAACAGATGATACTATAGCTAGCTTGCTTGTCATTTCTGATAACTCGATAGAACTTTCATGAGTTTTTATTGTTGAAACAATAGTTTCCGGTTCCGGTGTTTTCACTTCCGTATCGAAAGTAGATAATTCTATCAATGTATTTGGCAAAACTGTTTCCGATGCTGCTACTTGCCTAGCTAGTTCTGGCACAGTTGATTGGGTGAATGTCTCAATGTTACTTGGTGATTCAGATATGGCGACAGAAGGTGATATAGAGTTATACATAATTTGATTGCCTTCAATAACAGGACTAGCTTTTAGAACAATAGTCTCAGTTCTCAATATCTCACTGTAATTAGTGTCGTTTTTCTCTGCGCTGGATATGGGAGCAGCGCTTAAGCCTAACACTGCTGTGTCAATTGAATTATGTGGCAATTGTGTACTGCTGCTTATAGTAAAGTCGTTATAACTGCTTTGAATTGTTTCAACAGTTACAGCGAGTGTGTTCGTTCTACTTTGCATGATAGTACCATCAATCCCAATTGTTGAAGGATATGGCGTTGCAATGGTAGCGTTAATTATGTCACTTTTTGGAACGTGCGAAGATTGTCCAGCTACAGATTTAGATTGAACATCAACTATTCCCGATTCGGCTATAAATATATCACTTTGATGTGATTGGCTTGATGACATATGAAATGACGATGAAATCCCACCCAACTCTACCAACGGAATGCTGGGAAATGTGAAAATTTGCGATGAATGTACTGATTTGGATAGTCTGAATGAGGAAGCGACTGACACAATTTCGGAACTCTGTAGTTCATCGGAAGATCCTTTTGACGTTGCTAGTGTGGAAAGAGGAGCATGCGTTGAATAGAGTGTTTCCGTCGACGTAATTTGATTTGAAGATTGTACAGGTACCTTTGTCATTGTGGATGAAAGAGAAACGTTCTCTTTTAAAGATGCTTCAGCAGCATTAGACGTCAAAATTGATTCCACTATGTTTATTTTAGAAGAAGCTATAGATTTGCTCGTTCCTAATACTGCTTCCACTTCCAAAGAAGCTATGGATTTATTCGTTCCCAATACTACTTCCACTTCCTTTACATTGGAATTCGGTAGAGAAGTACTCAATGCTCCAGTTATGGGTTCCGTTTGGGATCCCTTAGTTACACTTGAAATCAAAGATGTGTCAAATATTTTCGAAGAAGCCATAGATTCGCTCGGGAATAATGTTTCCGCTTCCTTTATCTCAGAATTTGGTAAATAATCACTTAATGTTACATGTATGATCTCCGTTGGGGACTCCATAGCTACACTTGAAATCAAGGATGTGTCAAATATATTTGAAGTAAAAGCAGAATGAGAAACGATGAATTGTGAAGTTTCATTAGACACATTAGGGTTAATAGAAGTTTTTTCTTCGTCAAATATAATATGTTCTTTATTTTTGCTAAATGTCATTGAAGACTGTTCGGATTGTCTTAAGATCGTTTCATAAACGTTTGATGTCAAAGACGGCACTATTGTGCTCTGCGGTGTCGATCCTGTAGATAAGGCATCATAATTACTTGATATCAAATATGTTTCATCTTTACTTTGTTTTAATGATATCTCAGATGATATGATTGATGAGGAAAAAGTACCACGTGGTGTGAACAGATGTGACGTAGCGGATGTCAATGATGCGTCATGTAGGGCAGACGACATTCCAAATATAGATACATTCGATTGTATTGTAGATGCTTCAGCTAAGTTTAATGTAAAAGACGATACAAAGATAACATTCGGTTCAGATATAGCACTAGCAGTTGCACGATGTGAAGCTATTTTTGTGGAAGTTTCATGTAAAGAAGGTGTAAAAGATGCATCCATTTTTGAGGAAGTTTCATGTAAAGAATGTGCATCGGTAATCAATGGTACTTCCGGTATGCTTGAGGAGAATGACGCTTCCAATAACATTGATGTAGAGTACGTGTCTGGTAAACTAGAAGTGAGTACATAAATAGATGAACTTGATTGTGCATCTACATTGTTCGTGGATTCTCGATAATGTTCTGTAGTGGAAGCGGGAAAATCACTTTTTGAAATAAATATATCATCCTCTATACTTTGAACTGTTTGTATTGATGTTATAGTGTCACTTTGTTCCAAGGACGGTACCGGTTGTTCCGATGTCAATGTAGGTATCGGTTCTATTGAGGAAACAAGTGAGTAGAAGATTGTGTCCACAGTCCTCATCAACGAATCACTGCTTTCAATAGATGAAACATGTATTTGAGGAGTTGCATGTTCTTGTGAATGTGTTAACTGCGAATCACTAAATACACTTGTACCGAGTATAACTGACTGATCTAATGTTTTCGTTACAGAGGTTAAATTGGGCACCATATATGAATGACTTGAATCATTTTGTTGAACCATATGTAGTTCCGTAGACGGAACAGATGATGCCATACTTGGAATCGGATTTAGTTCAGTAGAAATAACAGATGATGCCATACTTGGAATCGGATTTAGTTCAGTAGAAATAACCGATGAGTCCATGTGTGGCATGAAATTCAGTTTAGTAGAAATAACCGCTGAACTCATGTGTGGTACGGTAATCAGTTCAGTAGAAATTTCCAATGAATCCATGTGTGGAACGATATTTAGTTCAGTGGAAATAACCGATGAATCCATGTGTGGTACACTATTCAGTTCAGTAGAAATAACCGATGAATCCAAGTGTGGTACAATATTCAGTTCACTAGAAATAACCGATGAATTTATGTGTGGTACGGTATTCAGTTCACTAGAAATAAGCGATGAACCCACGTGTGGTACGGTATTCAGTTCAGTAGAAAAAACCGATGAATCCATGTGTGGTACGATATTCAGTTCAGTAGAAATAGCCGATGAATTTATGTGTGGTACGGTATTCAGTTCAGTAGAAATAACCAGTGAATTTATGTGTGGTACGGTATTCAGTTCAGTAGAAATAACCGGTGAACTCGGGTGTGGAACGATATTCCGTTCAGTAGAAAAAACCGATGAATCCATGTGTGGTACGGTATTCAGTTCAGTAGAAATAAGCGGTGAACGCGGGTGTGGAACGATATTCCGTTCAGTAGAAAAAACCGATGAATCCATGTGTGGTACGATATTCAGTTCAGTAGAAATAGCCGATGAATTTATGTGTGGTACGCTATTCAGTTCACTAGAAATAACCAATGAATTTATGTGTGGTACGGTATTCAGTTCAGTAGAAATAACCGGTGAACTCGGGTGTGGAACGATATTCCGTTCAGTAGAAATAATTGATGAATCCATGTGTGGTACGGTATTCAGTTCAGTAGAAATAACCGGTGAACTCAGGTGTGGAACGATATTCCGTTCAGTAGAAATAAGCGATGAATCCATGTGTGGTACGGTATTCAGTTTAGTAGAAATAACCGGTGAACTCAGGTGTGGAACGATATTCCGTTCAGTAGAAATAATCGATGAATCCATGTGTGGTACGGTTTTCAATTTAGTAGAAACAACCGATGAATTCATGTGTGTTACGATATTGAGTTCAGTAGAAATAATCGATGAATCCATGTATGGTATTGTATTTTGTTCACTAGAAAACGACTCCACATGTGATACACTATTCAAATCAGCAGTACGAATAGATGACTCACTTTGTGACACCACATCCAAGTCACTAGTATCATATTGATGTAAATATTTTGATGGAACCACGAAATCAAAGGATGATAATGGCACCAAAAAGTCAAGAATTGCTCCCTGTCTTAATTCAGATATGGAATCAAGTAGACCCGAATCTTTATTATCAGCTTTTTCGGCATCAAAAGATTGTAAAATCGAACTAGTCGTTGGTGGTGCAATCGATTCATTTTGTGTGGTATGCTGGTAATGCAACGACGAAGCCATGGTTGCCAAGATATTGTGTGATGACGTAATATATGGTTCCTGGGCATGAGACGATGTTTTACTTGGATACAGTCCTGCTACCATGTGACCGGAAGCTACCACCGCCTCATCTAGCGTAACGTTTGTTTCGATGGTTGTATTTTTCTCTTGAGCTGTAGTTAATTGGATTAACATGATTAGAATGAAATAACAATTTAATTAGAATTAGATGTTTGTTGTATCTAAATATTTTATTTTCATTGGTGATACGCTAACGTCTAACAACATCCCGTTTTTGGGGAGTCATTTCATGTAATCTCTTATTCATCTTTGACCGTCCAATCAAATGCTAGACAGTTAAATATATTGACCAATCGGGAAAGTTAAACAGCTATTGTCGTGTGTCGATTTTGATACATAAAGATTTAGTTGGCTGGTTGCTGATTGGTTGGTTGAAAATACGAACCCTGACGTGACCCCATGCGGGTGTCATTTTTAGTTAGAGTATCGTCAAAGAAAAAGAAATAAAAAGAGATACAACAAGCATGTAATTTTAATTCGATTGATAAAATATTAAAAAGAGATGTTAGATTGTATTAATGATAGTCATAGATTTTTAAAAACTTAATTAGTTTCACTGAAAATTAACCATTTCATTTTGCAATTTATCAGAAGAACTGAAATGTATATTAAGTGACATTCACTATTATGGGTTGAAAATAGACATCGAAGATAATTCATATTCGAAATTATGGATGTGTTTTTATTAGTGTGGTCACAAAACAAACCTAGAAATTCAGTGTTAGATCAAAACCAAAATGCAACAAAAAAAGAATTAAAATATGTAAGCAAGTACATGAACTAAATCATAAAGTTAAGACTTTAAGCTGAGAAAACGAAATTCTAAAATTAGCAAGCTTATAAAATGTGCACTTATTTACCTAAATATGAAAACAGATTATTAAAGTACCTGTTACACTGACAGATGGTGTGCTATATACTTCCGGTGTGGTTGCTGAAGACTGAATAGAACCAGTTATTGAACTTTGACCCAGAACTGTTGAGATACCTGGCTGAATAACAGTTCCAGAGATAGAATAGTCTCCAGTTGTAGTGGAAGAAGAGATAGACTGAGATTGAGAAAGTGCAATTTCGGTAGAACCATCCGGTAATGATGTAACATCCGTTTCCGGTTGGAAAGAGGATGATAGTAAAATTTGAGAGTTGGATGACACGGATACTGGAGTGGCTACAATACCAGTAGATACAGATGGTGCAGGAGAAGGTGTTATACTTCTGTTGGCTGGAAATCAACATGTGCATATATTAAATTAACTGCAAGGAGGTGACTAAATAATGAATATCATGGATGTTTGAAACAGACTATATGTCCAAGTTTAATGTTGATACTATAGCTGTTTGAAACAAACTATATGTCCAACATTTGTTTTGGTTTTGTAAACTATGGCACACTAAATTGTAAGATTATCACTATTGATGTTGGAGAAGACAGCTACTGTTTTTTGCTGTAGAAACATCCATGATATTAATAACTATTAAATACTATAAAGGTCTAATGAGCATAACATAACAAAAAAGTGCATTAAAAAAAAAAAAAATCTACATTAAAATGCATAAAATCTAGCAATATGTAAAAACATTCCTACAAAATAAAGCTTTGAAGAAGTCCTGGTGCAAATTCAAAGTTTGTGAACAGTTATCTATGTTAGCAATAGTGATGTATGTTGTAAGATAATACCGAAGTAGCTACAGAAAAGATAAAAAAAGTGTTCTGCAATTCAACTTTGAAAGAATGTTCTATCTAATATATAAAAAATGGCAGCCATACATTGTGAATAACAAAACCATATTTCTCTTTTGATTTTCTATAATTAATCGTTTTACCATATAGGTAATTTAAGTCTGAATTATGTAAAGAAAATATTATATATATTTTTTTTAGTTTTAACAATTTGCACATTCTCAGTTTGATGCTTATACTATGCGTTTCATAAAGAGTTATTCCCCTTGCCAAGAGTAAACTGGTATCCGTTCCATGAAAGAGCAACGAAAAGGAGTAAGCATTTGAGTATCATTTCTTTATATAATTTGTAGATACTTGAACCTTGTCAAAAAACATAAGAAATATTTTTTTTTTTTATCTCAAATAGAATTGTTACATTAAAATGGAGTATAGAATGAGAGCAAAAATGTATGTTAATTCCATAGTTCACCATTGCGTGAAAACGGAAATGTTTTACACATATTAAAGGGAAATAACTCATAAAAATATCTAGAAAGGTATAACTTGAGAATCAGGTCGGAAATGTGCAAATGGTCTTTTACATCTTGAAATTTGAGATACAAATAAAAGGTATCTACATCTGTATGAAAAGCATTTTCAGGTTGAAAAAGTAGGATCACAGAATTTCGTGAAAAATAAAAACCAAAAACAAATATCTAACTACCGAACATGGTCTTTGTTCCTACCTATTACAGTAACACTGCTTATTGTCAGATCACCAAGGAAACGGCACCCTCCTGTAACGTTCTTCATGATGGCTTGGATTTCACTAGTGTTCCTTTCCTCTTCTAGTTCTAATCTAAATGTTGCTATGATTCCGCCATCTTCGACAAAGTTCTGAATATTAACCTTATCAAGCAAATTGTTTTCGAAATTTTCAAAAGCACATTGAATCTGGAAAAAAAAATATCATAAGTAATTTTTTTTCTTAATTATGCAGACACTAGAAATTACTACCGGTATTCTAAGAAATATTTGAAGATACTAAAGGGATAATCATCAACCGTAAATCGAAGAAGGACAGATAATACAATATCAGAAAGAAAACAGACAAACAATGGCCAAAAGAAAACAGACAAACAATGGCCAAAAGAAAACAGACAAACAATGGCCAAAAGAAAAGGGACACACAATGGTTGACCAAACGCTACATAGAAAACTAAGGATGTCCAAAACAATAACTTTTGCTTCGCTCTATAAATAAATCTCCTGTTACTTATATCACATTTCCTTCCAAATTATCATGTCTTTGGCGACACCTGTCGGCAGAGGTAGGAATATTGCTTACTTATTGCAATGCATGTAACAATTACAACACAGAGACAGAGGCGGTTCTAAATTTTCCCGAAAGGGGACTACATTTTTGGCTCCATAAATGGCGGCGGACCAACAAATGTAGTCCAAAATTCCCGTAAATCAAAAAAGAAATCAATCAAGGCGAGCCCGGATAAGCCAATGTACGTCTGTATAGTCGATCCCTGTCTGTCAAGCTCAAATTAGGAAAAGAAAGTTTAAACAGTGATTGTCATTAATTTCACTGAACGCCATATGACGTTGGAAATCTAGGTCCTGGCTTGGAATAGGCACACAAATGTGGCGGAGTGAAACCGGTAAATGGCGACCCAATTCTCCCCTCTTGATAAATGTATGTTTAATATAGTACGATAGTAAACAATAAAACTATATAATGTGTTTTTAATGTGGGTTTATATGGTTTTTAGTGTTTAACGCCACTTTCAACAATATTTCAGCTATATTTTGGCTGTCAGTTTTTATTGGTGGAGGAAACCGGAGTACCCGGAGAAAACCACCAACCTGTCGCAAGTCACTGATAAACCTTATCACATAGTGTTGTATTGATTACACCTCGCCATGAGCGGGATTCAAGCTCACAAATTTAGTGGTGATAGGCAGTGATTGGTATCTTACCTCCTCCACTAGTTTTGTAGTCAGATTTCTGTAAGCCTCTGAATTCTTTACACCTAGATCACTCGTCCATTGTTCCGATGTTATGTTCACTGTTCCTTGGAATTCTATGTCCGATTCTTGGGCTGAAAAAAAAATAGAAAAAAGATCAATAATTTTACTTAGAAAATTGTATTCACAAATTTAGTTTGTACAGCAAGATTAACCCCTATTATTTACCCATGAAGGGACCGACCATTAATCTTTTAAGGGCCATCCCCGAGGCACATATTAAGGGACCGACCATTTAATCTTTAAAGGATTTTCCCGGAGCACACATTAAGGGGTAGATCATTTAGTTTGTAAGGGGTATCCTTGAGGCACACATTAAGAGGCCGACCATTTAAGTTTTAATGTGTATCCACGAGGCATGCATTAAGGGGTCAACCATTTAACTTTTAAGGGGCATCCCCGAGGCACACAATAAGAGACCGGTCATTTAACGTTTAAGGGGTATCCCCGATGCACACATTAAGGGTTCGATCGTTAAATTTAAAGGGCATCCCCGAGGCAGACATTTTCTTTGACACCAAAACAAAATTCTTTTTTTTGGATATGAAAATCGATTTTCTTCACATTTATCTAATGCAGATTCTCAACAAATGACGGTTGTTAGGTTAATGGATACGAATTGTAGGAATCTAATGGCAGAACAGTCTTATTAAACATTTCATTTTTTGTTCACCCGGTAATCCGCTAACCTGCCGTAACGCCGGGTCATGACAGCAACCATTTTGCTTACATTCGGATGAGGTCTACTCTTTCATATCAACGCAACGATCAGATATTCAATGCCTACAGATCTCGTAGACTTGTCACTGATTGGTCGCTTAAAATGTGACGATACTTGATGCGACAGGTAGATCGTCAGATGAAGAAAAAAAGATTTAACAGATTTTTTCTAAACTAAATCAGTGGTTCGGCTTTATCTCTAAACAATTGTCATTGTCATAGCGTTTGCCAAAATTTAAAATAAAGAAATGATCGTCATAATCAGGAACCGCAAACAAACACGAACAAATCTCAAAACACTCCAAAACACAGGCAAAAACAACATAGTGCATTAACACTAACAACTACCTACATGTACATGCACTTTAAAAACTCCAAAACAAAGGCAAACACGACATGGTGCATTATACATGTATGTCTGTTTCAAAACCTTGTTCCTACCATGTTTGTTTAAAATGCAATTGTGTTTTACATGTAACATAAGAAGGTGTGGTATGGTAATTTGAAATATCTTAACCATTAAATAAATTCTTTTTTGATGTTATCTTAGTAAGTAATTAAATCATGTGTAATCTTGTGGTTTAATTACATGTTTTTAGGAAAATGCACCGTGATTTGGTTTAGATTCGTGGTTTTACTATTTTATTCATTTGGTTTTTTTTTTTTTTTTTTTTTTGACAAGCTGATATATTAAGACAGAACAATACAGTTACTACAGGTATCGTCTAATTCAATAATGTGTTATTTTTCTATATATAGGGCCGGCTCAAAAAGAATGAAGAATTAGTAAACAAATCGCTAAAAATGGTATTAAAAGTTGCACCCTCACCAAAGGGAGATAATCAAAAGTTGCACCTTCACCAAAGGGAGATAATTAAAAGATGCGTACCCGTGCCAAAGGGAGATAATCAAAAGTTGCACCCTCAGCAAAGGGAGATAATCAAAAGTTGCAACCTCACCAAAGGCAGATAACTTTGAAAATGTAGTTGTGTTACAAATATGATTAAGAACCATTATTTATCTATAATACAAGTACATATTTTTAGTCTATTAAACTAATTAAAATTATATTTTTGTTGTTTCATTTTCATCATTTTTTTTTCTGACGATTTGATCGTTTCAAGTACATTAAAACCTGTATATAATGGTCACTCAAGGGAACCGGAAAATATGCCCTTTATGAACAGTTGTCCTGTATATATAGGTTAAAATTATATGCGCTATTCATTAATGGGTAAAATGAGGCTTTTCTTTATTGACAGTGATTTGTTATATAGAGGTGCCCTTTAAAACAGGTCTGACTGTACGTCTGTGTCTACATTGTACTGTATAATAGACTGCTTTGTCAAATACGTTTGCACGATTACACAATGATACCATTGATGATACCCTTTAAATTGAGAAATTTCTTTCTTAATCAGTTTTTGCTTACCAAAAATGTCGAAATTTGAAAGATAACCAGTTAATTCTGCCACAAATGGCATCGAAGTGCATCTCCTGCAGCGTAAGTATTCACCATTTTAACAATAAAGGATATGAAATTGAATATGAACTTAGAGTAATTTGAAACTCCAAAATGATCAATGGGACAGATATTTCTTTTCGTTTAATCTGTGGTAGATCGTGGGAGAGGAAAAAGATAGAACAGATAAATATATACGATGGATCCTTAACAGGTCATAAAACTGGATATATAATTAGAATTCCTACGAATGGGTGATTATTTTTAATGCTAAAATGAGCAGTAATTCCAGCTATATTCATGACGAGAGGTTATGGTTATGGTGTTTAACGCCACTTTCAACAACATTTCAGTTTTATCGTGGTGGTCAGTATTATTGTTGGAGAAAACCACCGACATGTCATTAGTCACTGACAAACTTTATCATATAATGTTGTATCGAGTTCACCTCGCCATGAACGAGGTTCTAAAATCACAACTTCAGTGGTGATAGGTATTGATTGCACAAGTAGATGTAAATCCAACTACCATACGACCACGACGGCCCCTCGACAATATATGAAAACTATAGACAAAAGGGAGGGATAGGGTTATGGTGTTTAACGCCACATTTTTGTCTGTCTACAGACAGGATCTGGATGTTCAACGCCATATGTAGTGGACGGTTTAGAGTTCAACAAGTTCAGGTGAGAGATCGTTGTTCGCTTTTATTGATATTAGTAGAATCGTTGACCATCACTGTTTGAACTTTTCCTTTCAAAATTATTATTAAAACATTGGTCATTGAACAGTTCGTCATCTATTGTAATAATTCGTCACTCCGTATTTTGATTGACACCCACACTCTATATACATAAGTAGATTTGAATAATTCATAAAGCATATTTTTCCTTAACGGTAAATGAATTATAAATATAAAAGAATGTAAAAGCTGACAAGAATAATCTTACACTCCTTCCGTATTATACAAATATTTGAACAAACACCTTGTATTACGATTTATTTTACTACGATTTTGGACGATAATAGCCTTCGAGGCTTATCAGAAGTGATTGAATCATTTCATTCATGAAATTCTTGTTTACCGAAGTACCTACTACAAAAACGTAGTGAGATTGTAGTATCTTTTATGTTTATCATAAAGTGGACTAATAGTAAATATATTTATCTAGTATATAGGTAGATGATTGTAACTTACTAGGTCTAGTGCAAATTCACATTCGATTTTTCTCATTAACGTAATAAGCACGAGACGGTACGATTTTCCCCGTTAACGTAAGGAACATAAGACGGTACCATTTTTCCCGTTAACGTAAGGAACATGAGACGCTGTGATTTTTCTCGTTCACGTAATAAGCACGAGACCTTACGATTTTCCCATTAACGTAAGGAACATGAGACGCAACGATTTTCCCCATGAACGTAAGGAACGTGAGATGCCTACGATTTTATCCCTTGCGGCGAAGCCCCTGTTCGATATCAGTTTCCCCACCACCATTTTGTGTGTTTGTAAGGGCCGTCGTGGTCGTGATCATATGATAGTTGGATTTACAACTTAACTACCTATGCAATCAGTGTCTATCACCACTGAAGCTATGAGTTCGAATCCCAATCAGGCGAGGTGTATTCGATATAACATTATGTGATTAAGTTTGTCAGTGAATTGCGGCAGGTCGATTGGTTTCTCCCGGTACTCCGGTTTCTTCCACCAACAAAACTGACCGCCACGATATAACTGAAATATTTTTTAAAGTGGCGTTAAACACCTTAACCCTAACCCTTGTGTGTTTGTGTGTGGAGTTCGATCCTATGTTCTGTAAGGTATAGTAGTATTTTAATTATTGTTTCAATAGTATTATTCTATTTATATACATGTATTTTGGTACAGGGCTAAAACCCATAGAGTTGCTCCGCGCCATCAGCGGGATTCGAACTCACAACTTTAGTGGTGATAAGTACTGATTGCATAGATAGTTGTAAATCCAACGATCTTATGATCAAGCCCACGTCGGCCCCCGTAATGAGTAATCGAGTGGTTAATTTCGTAGACTTCTAAACCACAAGCCTAACACCGCTGACGTGGGCGGGGATTTCACCGGCCAGTTTGATAGAACTGTCAAGAGTTTTCACCCCCCATAAAGTCTAGGTGTCAAGATATAGCTTACAACTAGTGCTGAATGTGACGTTAAACACCAATAACACAACCCCTTTAATAACATATATCCTTTTTGCAAAAAAAAAATTGCCGCCTAAATATAGTTACCATGCACGGTTTGCAATTTTTTCATCGAAAGTTGATTTTTTAATGGCTGTCAAAATGACAGACGTACACCTTCGTCTGTGTAGTAATAGACATATCTCAATTAAAAAAGTGAAATATTTGGGGGGAGTGTACAGATGCGGACTGTGTTTGAAAGCCCGTTTCAGTGGACATTCGTGACCTATAAGGTCGGCCCATGGCAAATTAATATGTTGCTTTTCTACGCGACCCACCGGGCACTGTCCAAAATGCCCGTATGACCAGTCTGCCTGGAGTGTAAGGTTATGAAAATTACAAAACAATTGCTCATAATATTTGTTCAAAATACCATTCTTTTGTAAACAATAGGACGGTATATTGTTGATTGACAATACTGATAATATACAATGAATAAAACTACAATAAAGTAACGACATGATGAACATTAAATTACAACTATATCCTGCAGATTGGAATAAAAGGTAGCATTACACCTGATGGACAAGTTACGATAGATTAACACATAAATCATTCAATGGTTTATGATAACGAGCTTTATTAGTGGAAAGATTGAGGTTTTGTCAGTAACGCGTTCCTGTTGTTTTCGTAGTAGGGGATCTCAACGGTAGAATATTCGTCATAGTTTGAGTCATTCATTGACTGGATTGAAGTATAATGTAATTCTTTAAATTAATATAGACAGTCATTATATAATATATAAATTTGTATGTGTGTGAGCGTCGTAAGCATGTATATATAGATCTATGATAGTCAAGCTGTGAGGATAGTGGTCGGAATGTCTTCACCTGTTTTTTTTTCATGCAAGGGGTGGGGTTATGATTCATTGTGAGGAAAATGAGATCTTAGTATGAAATTATGAAGAGGAAACAAATCATACGAGAACGAAATTTTTGCCCTTGGGTGTTAAAGTTTGAAGGAAAGTTTCAAAAGTGATGGTCAACAATTCCACCAATATCATTAAAACGAATAACTACTTCATATCACTGAACACATAAAAAAAAACCATGACGTGTGGCGCTGGAAATCGGCCATGTCCGGTATTGCGACAGTCACACAAATATGGCGGGGTTAAACCGTTAATACGAATGTCCAACTTTCTTAGATACTGAAATTATAACAAGGCGTCTTGTCAGATAAATGTTTTCCCTCAAAGTAACGGTAATTAATTAATTGAGACGTGTCAATCTCGCCATAGTCTGCCTTCTAAGTGGTCTTTTGTCCAAACTGATTGGCGGCGATCGATCGATCAAAATATAATTTTATTTGATAGAAATTTTCTCATTAAATAACCATACACAGTTTTCACAATTATTCCTGCACTTAAATAACTCATTCAATTATTATAAATATAATAATTAAAATGTTCTACAGAGGTGACCTTATACGTCAAGGTCAACCAGAAATTTTCTTTTGATTTGACAGATGAAAGACAAATATAGGTATACCTTTGATGACAATTATATAATATAGAAAGTCAAAGTCTAAAATGTGTACAACAATATCACAAAAGAATAAGTAAAAAAGTGCATTAGAAAAACATTTAAAAACAAAAAAAAATCGTATCAGGCTAATTACATGCATTTTGTTCGATAATTATGATGTCATCAGTCTATTTGTAAAGTATTTTTGACAGTCAATGTTTATTGCAAACGTACCGTCAAACATGTTCATGTGGTCACCTCTATTAAGCAGTCACCAAGAATAATAAAGGTCACATTTTTCTTGTCCTGTCATAGAAAAAAACCTATGAATTGAACCGTCTTATCAGACCATTTTGTAATTGTCCTAAAGCTTAAAAGGTGACATCTTGACACAGGGTTGGTTGTATTTTTTACCATAAAAAATGAAATATTTAAAATGAAAAACAAAATATACCATTCGGAACAGTTCCAAAATTCTATCGAAAAACGTAGAAAGAAGTAAAATCGATAGCAGTATCACGCTGTATTGTGTTACCTCACTGAAATAATAGTCCGCGGGTAGACATGTCGCTCCACTCGGACATATTAAACCCGATTCATAGCAAACCAGTCTATGGTCTTACTATTTAATGATGTGTGTTTGACGGAGAAGTTTGTGTGGCATAAATCTTTCTAATTTACAAATACTTGTTTTGAACTACATGTATTAATTCTATTGCAATGTGTCAAGCTCGTCAACTTTCGTATCTATATCAAAAACACCCGCGTATTAAAAGTACGCGCCTAGCCGGTTTTCTTACTAATTTTGTACTTCCAAAAAAAGTATAGCCAAGACACGATCAGACTGCAGTCATTACTCACTCACGATTAATCTGTTTATATTCGTTTCTTTATTTTTATTTTTTTTATTTCGACAAATTTGGAATGACTACTCCCCCAAAAAAGGTCTAGCCAAGACAGAATCAGACAATCATTACTCACTCACGTCTAATCTGTTTATATTCGTTTCTTTATTTTTTTTTCTTGTGATTTCGACACATTTGGAATGACTACTCCCCAAAAAAGGTCTAGCCAAGACAGAATCAGACAATCATTACTCACTCACGATTAATCTCTTTATATTCGTTTCTTTATTTTGTTTCTTGTGATTTCGACAAATTTAGAATGATTAAGTGTGTGAATCACTTAGCATATTCCAGTATACACGTGCACATGACCATATATAGTAACTCATTTGTACGATATTAAAAGAGTAGCTGCATTATATTTTTGAAATGGTGTCAACAGGATAAGCTTAATTCGGATTAATCGGTCACAAGTTATTTAACTAATGTAGACCGGCGTTCTCGTACATTGTATCGTTCATTGTACGGCGTAATTTTACTGACATTCTTCTGTTTAAATACAGGTAAATCCCAACATTCCTGCATTGCAATACAATGACTACCTATGTGGCGTAATGGTATTTAAGGTGTGATCGCCTCGAGTGTGGTAGATCGTGGGTTCGAACCCCCATCGGGTAAAAACAAAGAGTTGATGATAATGAATACACGGTAGTTGAATTAGACCCACATGCTTACATAGATTTTTATAGTGAGAGCTCACAGCAGTCCACAAGAAAACTTGTCGTTCCACTCTGAACCACTATCCCGATTCCGAGCCAACCAATCTTTGCTCTTACTCCTTAATATTGCGTGCTAATTAGCGGAGAAACAGCAAATACCAATTTGATTGGACCCGATTGCCGCTCGAATTAACCAATGCTCTATCGCCGTTCGAATTAACCAATGATCTATCACCGTCGAGACGAGTACGTTAACAATTACAACCACTGAAGCGGTTTAGAATACAGAAAATTTAGATGCAGGATGGAGATATTAACCAGATTATAGATTATCTATATTTTAGCGAAACAATAGTTTCGTAATGACTGCTAAATTATTGTTGAAAGTGGCGTTACACGCCATAACCCCTCCCACCTCTCCCGGTTATGACTGCTGTTGACATGACATATTATTGATTTCACCAATTAATTGCTAGCGTAGCAATGCAATAACATCAGATTACAATTTCAAAGATTGCCACATAAAAATAAGGATAAGAAATAAATTTTCTCATTTAATTTCTGTAAGATGAGCTTTTATTGTCTTGTATATTAGATATTTTATTTAATAACCTCAATTGATTTTATTTTATATTAATTGAGTTGTTTTCCATATATAATCTATATTTAAGACGAGGATAAGAGGACACACAATATATATAATGTAAGGTAAATAAACGTTAGAGAATACCGAAGGACAAAACAAAAATAGACAATCCAGAGAAACTGGAAACAAGAAGAATACAAACAAAACAAAACAAAAACACAACATCTCCATGACACCACTATATGTAAACAAACACAAATAACGTAAATCCGACTTGATATAGGTGACGCTGTAATCGGTCATTGGACGGGCGTTTTGACTGCCAAATGTAATAGGCTTGGCATTGTATTGGTGACGGTTCCCAGGGCGGGCTCGAACCATAGAGCTGCACATGATGTGTACCGATGTGGTGAATAGGGGGTGCCCTTTCGATGGAAAGGGATTTAGAGTTATAAAACGGAAAGCCTATCCTTGGACCATAGAGAGTAACGTTTTTTGAGAGCGCCACACTGCCTGTACGTTAAATATCTCTTTGCAAATTTCAAAAAAGAGCAGGCGCATTGATGTGAATGAACGTCGATCCAATATTACGTTTAGACATACAATAAAGTAAAGGAACGGCGCTTGTATTACAGTTCTACATTTCACAGTCACAGTATAGAGTCTTCAACATAGAGCATAACTAATACCCTAAAATAAGTATGACACGGTACTACATACTTCTGCCGATAATCGTGACATCAGGGCATTTCAGAGGTGTAGGAACGACGGAAGGGACACACACTCCACTTTGAAAAAAAATTTGTCGGTAATTTAAGCCGAACAAGCTGCTTTTTTAGCAAGCTAAACATATCGCAGGTTTAACAAAATCTGCCCAAAGTATGCTGGTCGTGTCTGACAGGACTGACGAATTTCACGAACTCCAGTAAACCAGTGGTATAAGGATATGTTTTGAACCCAAAGTTCCTTTCTTTTTGCTTTTCCTTGACAGTTTTGAAAACTTTGCCCGGTCCATTCCTATACCTCTGATCTTGTATGCAATTTAATATATTTAGCACATGCTGTACGTTTCAGGAGGAGACCGTCGCGGCCGCGATCGTATGGTAGTTGGATTTATAAACTAAAGTTGTGAGTTCGAACCCCGTTCAGGTGAAGTGTACTCGATACAACATTATGTGATAAAATTTGTCGGTGACTTGCGGCAGGTCGGTGGTTTTCTCCAGGTATTCCGGTTTACTCCACCAATAAAACTGACTTCCACGATGTAACTGAAATATTGTTGAAAGTGGCGTTAAACACTATAAACCAAACCCACCCCTTCTGCACTTAATATGTACGTACGTATTGACGTGAGGTTAATAGAACTTTAATGACTTAATATATAAAGAAGCTACTGTTCAATATTTATGTAATATAACTATAAGGTGTGCTAAATATTTACTCAACCGTTTTCAATGGGTAGAAAAATATTAACAGCTTTTTATTCATATTGATCTATTGAATAGTTCAAACCACAATTATTTGAAAAATTCAATGTTTAATGTTGAATGAATGAAAAAGATGGTTGACAAGTACGTTTGTCTGTAGTACATACTTGACACACTTCTAACAGTCCCTTTAAACTACCATGTATTATTGATGGAGGCAATTATCGAAATATTTTTATGTTCGATTTAAAAATCCATTTAATATTTATACCTTGTTCGTTTTGATTGTGTGTAAATTATCCTTTAAATGAATCAGACTGTGTGACATTTTCAGACAGATAAAGCTTCAATTATATTGGGGTTTTTATGACATTTTTATTTACTGCGGACCTGTTTGTTTGGACATGGAAACTTTTTTTTCAAAAGCTATTCATCTTGTGTTGAGCGACTACGTTACAATAGAAATGGGTTTTTAAGAGATTTATTTTGTAGTGTTAATATAAAACCCTTTAAAAGTGTTCTAAGCGCTGTCATTGTCAGTATTGTGTTAAATATTTAGCCAATGGGAATTCTCTATACAGTTTTGTCCCGAGTGTCCGAACAATGATTCAACAGCTGACAAAGCAGACAATAACTGTTCTTCTTGTTTACTGACTCACAATGTATATATTGGGTAGTTAGGCAGACTTCTTATTAGGGAACGGCCATTTAACTTTTGTGGGGGGGAGGGGGGCTATGTTTATTTTATTATTATTATTATTTTCAGCCGCCAAATTTTAAAGAAAACATCGTTTTGACTGGAAAAATGCAATAATAATAATAATAATAATAATAATAATAATAATAATAATAATAATAATAATAATAATAATAAAGTAATTTCTGATTCACATGAAAGAAATTGTATGGCTCGAGAAAAAAACATAACACCCCTCCCTTATAGTTAAATTGTTGGTCCCTTATATTAAGTAATCGTTTTCTTGTTGCTATAGATACTGACTCGCAATTTGTTTATTGGGTAGCTAGGTGGATCAAGTAATTAAAACAAAGTAATTAATAATAAAAATAAAATAAACAAGGAAAAATTACAAATTATATATTTTTTTCTTATTGAAATTACAAATAAAATATTTTAGTATTGGAAAGGGGGGTGGGGGTAATATCGATAAACAACAAATAAATAACGCTTTATCTTATTTTCAATTGATTTTATCAATTCGAGTGTAAATAAAGATTAGTAGTTCTACATGTATCTGAACCAAATATTGACAAATAAAATGCTATGGGCAGGTTTAATTTACTGTAGATCGATCTGCCGGACGTAGCATGAGAAATATCTAGTTAAAATGTAAAGGACATACCAAACTGTAACGATTAAAAAGTGTATTTAAGTCTTAGTTTCAAGTTTGTTCTATATGGTTACCGAATATTTGCAATACATGTTAGGATCTCATCAACTGGTTTAACTCCGCCATATTGTTATGCTTGTCCCAAGACATGACCTGGTTTTTCAATATCATATGTTGTGGTCTTTTTATGATCAATGGGCTGAGGCGAGAGGCCATTGTTCATTTTGTTAATATTGGTCAAATTGTTGACCATCACTGTTTCAACTTTCTTTTTCATAAATTTCTATTTTTAGAACCGAAAACTATATACATTTTTATATATAGTATACATCTTAAAGTCCTAATTACTTTTTTTGTTGTAAAAGTACAATATGCATGTTTTAATTTTCAAACATATCATTTTGACAAGTAAATAAATGAAAAATATAAATCATTCTATAAAAAAATATTCTTGTCACGAAAACAAACACTCCAACAAATACGACAATTTGATTTGATTTGATTTGATTTTTGGTGTTTAACGCCACTTTCAGCAATATTTCAGCTATATCATGGCGACCAGTTTTAGTGGTGGAAGAAGTCGGAGTACCCGGAGAGAACCACCGACCATAGGCAAGCAACTGGTAAACTTTATCACTTGCGGATGCGAGTCGAGTGCACCTTTTTTGTAATTTACAAAGCCGGGCGCGAACCCACGCCATATTGGTGATAGGCTTGTATGAGTTGTTAGGTAATCCAACAACCTAACTCATTGAGCCACCCGGGTCCTCCGACAATTTTGACGTTTAAGACCACACAATTAACAAAATGCATCGAATAGTACATGCCCTATATTTTGACATATACTGGTAATACCGAATTGAAATCGGGCATTGGGTGAGTGAGTGATTGTTGCTTAACGCCAACTCGACATTTTGTCCAGCTATATCATATCAGTACTAGACCGACACGCTTAGTTGGATTTTTATAGTGCCAGCTCACTGAAATAACAGTCCGCGGGTAGACATGTCGCCTCACTCGGACACATCATTCTGATTCCGGTGAAGCAACAAATACAAATTTTATAGTCTTTGGCTTGACACGATCGAAGCTCGAACCCACGATTTAACGCACTCGAGGCGAGCATGCTTTACCATTACACCACCGATGCGGTTGAAAGCAGACATTGGATTGACACACAAAAATAAATATTATCTATATTACTATTTAGGTCACCGTACATGATATTATTTACACAAATATTTATTCACATATCTTAAAATCAATAACTTTAATATTTAAAAACAAAAGACGGCAAATTTAACACAAAGTCTGGTAATACAAACCTACGAGATATATACCTTTAGAAGCTATGATTTATTTGAGCGACTTCAAAAGGTATTTCTCGGGAACAATACGATAGCTTGAGTATATGTAGACATATTCAAAATCAAAATATACAGTTCTTGTAGACTGTAAAGTGAACTGGTCTTTTAACTTGGGGAGAAACACTCAGCTGCTAAAATTTACAACCTCAATACATGTAATGCTCACATATTAACATTATACAAATCTAAAGCGAGTTGGTCTCTTAAGTCGAACAAAACTTGAGGAGAAACACTCAGCTGCTAAAATGTACAACCTCAATATATGTAATGCTGACACATATACAAATTTAAAGTGAGCTGGTCACTTAAGGCGAACAAAACTTGAGGAGAAACACTCAGCTGTTAAAATGTACAACCTCAATATATGTAATGCTGACACATATACAAATTTAAAGTGAGCTGGTCTCTTAAGGCGAACAAAACTTGAGGAGAAACACTCAGCTGTTAAAATGTACAACCTCAATATATGTAATGCTGACACATATACAAATTTAAAGTGAGCTGGTCTCTTAAGGCGAACAAAACTTGAGGAGAAACACTCAGCTGTTAAAATGTACAACCTCAATATATGTAATGCTGACACATATACAAATTTAAAGTGAGCTGGTCTCTTAAGGCGAACAAAACTTGAGGAGAAACACTCAGCTGTTAAAATGTACAACCTCAATATATGTAATGCTGACACATATACAAATTTAAAGTGAGCTGGTCTCTTAAGGCGAACAAAACTTGAGGAGAAACACTCAGCTGTTAAAATGTACAACCTCAATATATGTAATGCTGACACATATACAAATTTAAAGTGAGCTGGTCTCTTAAGGCGAACAAAACTTGAGGAGAAACACTCAGCTGTTAAAATGTACAACCTCAATATATGTAATGCTGACACATATACAAATTTAAAGTGAGCTGGTCTCTTAAGGCGAACAAAACTTGAGGAGAAACACTCAGCTGTTAAAATTTACAACCTCAATAATTCTAACACATATATACAAATGTACAGTTATATGACATAATTGACACGACATGTAAATAAGAAAAGTTTGAAGATACCAAAGGGGGTAACCAGAAGCCGTAAATCGAAGAAGGACAAAAAAGTTGGAAGAAACCAAAAGGGGTAATCAGAATCCGTAAATCGAAGGACAGACAACACAATTGTCAAAAGAAAAAAAAAAGAATAAACAACAACCTACAAAACATAAACATAAACAAAACGATCGAGCCACACGAACCCTACTAAATCTGTTTATATGGTTTACTGTAATGTTTTAGACAGTACCGTACGATTCGCTTGAAACACAAAATCTCCACAAACCTTGGTAAAATTATCTGACTGTCGATACACGATTACACCGCATACAATACAACATTCTACTGTTACGTGCGTGCCGTCAAACGTTTATTATGCTGTTCTCTGTAAAACATGCAGTGTGTTGTGTGTAATTGAAAAGCTGTAAGTAGATAACTCCACCGCGGGGGTCCAACTGGCTTAAGGCCCGTCCTGATTCTGCCAATTTTGGATGCAGAGATGCCATCCGAAATGAGTGAATTGATGGTCATATCGAGTACACCGCATCACGATGTGAATCGAATACATAACTTAAGTAGTGATAGACATTTAATTCATAGCTAGATGTAAACCAAACTACCATATGATGGCAACAACGACGGACTCAAACAGAAAAGGAGCGTCGTAAGGGGTATACATGTAACTAGATTCCAACATCATTTATTAAGTTGCAGAATAAGAGGTCAAGGACAAATAACTTTAGTAACACATGTTTATAAACATAAATATTTATATGATAAAAAAAACTATGTATTGTATTGGCAAGTCCTAAAATAGATCTGACAAATTAATGGCGGCCATTAAGACGACACGGGGCCGGAGGTGTTGTTTATGACAAAAATGACAATCACAGGCGCTAGGTAATGATGAGGTATACAAATGGTCAAATTCTGAGGTAATAAATCAATCCTGATATGTTAATAATCTGACAGACGCCACGTGGGATATCGGTGGTGTGTACAGTTCAGGTAGAGGACTGTAGGGCTATGCATTGGGTCAGAATAAAAAGAAGAAAAAAACGTGTACCGCGCCTGATTAACAATGTTTAGGGACCGACCATTTAACTTGAAGGGGGGGAGGGGGTTATGGTTTTTTGTTTCGTTCAGAAATTTTTTTTCGGACAACACAAGGGTTAGAATATTTATTTTTTTTCCCAGAATTTAACATTAGGTTATATGACAAAAACTCTGAATCAGATTATTTTTTTTCCCTCCACCAAAATCAGAATATTTTTTTCAGCAACATTGGGAATCAGAATATTTTTTTAGAAAAAATACCATAACCCCCCCCCCCCCCCCCCCCCCCCCCCCCCCTTCAAGTTAAATGGTCGTTCCCTTATAGGTAATAAACATTCGGTAATATAATCAAAGACAACTTATATATCCATTTTACATTGTGTAACATAGAACTTGACATTCTCTATGTAAATCGAAAATACATTTTACCAGTAGATCGTCGTTCGACATGCATATTTAAAATAAATTAACACTTAAAAAAACGAAAATAACTTCTTTTTTTTTTAATTAAATTTCTCTATAGTGTAATTGAACAATCACTGCATTGCTATGTTCAAGTTAAATGGTCGATCCCTTAAAAGAATATGTTTTACATGAGAGTCGATGTATATGTCCAGGAAACAAATACATTAACAGCTGCGTGTTTCTGACGGCGTTTTACGCTTGGGGATTAAGTTGTTGATTGCGCAATTTTTCAGCAATACCAAGGCCGCTACAAAATACATTTTGATGATGGTGATAATATACCCGTTTATAGTCACATTCAGCAATTTCTAACAATCAATTAAATTGTGACAGCCAGACAGATTTAATAGAGGAAGGAGGGCCAGACATTTTTAACCAAGAACGCAAAAATGCAGTCCTTGTGCTTACGAACCATAGGAATCTTGATATTTTATCCAAAAAATAAACCAGTTGCTGTACTTTTACTCGGGTTTTTTATTGATAAAATATCAGAACTTATCGGTGAATTCCCCGACCATGGCAACTGGGTAGTTGTCTGGAAACCTTAGCACTAGAGCTGGGCATCTAGGGAGGTGTCTGAGGGTTTAGGGCTTATGGTGTTTAACGCCACTTTCAACAATATTTGAGCTATATCGTGGTGGTCAGTTTTATTGGTGGAGGAAACCAGAGTACCCGGAGAAAACCACCGACCTGACAAACCTTATCACATAATGTTATACACCTCTTCCTGATCGAGATTCGAACTTCACAACATCAGTTGTCATAGGCACTGATTGCACAGGTATTTGTAAATCCAACTACCATACAGTCACGACCATCAAAGTCAAAAGAGCTAAGAATCTAATTACATTGTACATTTTTTATATTTGTTTGGCTTGCAATGTTTACCGTAGTCAATAAGACAATTAACGCCCTTCATTATGACAATTTACAACCCTTTATAAAGCTTACATTACTACGACATGCAAAAATGTGTCTCGCAAGTTATGGAAATTTCTGAGTGACATTTAGATATTAGACTATAAAACACAAATATGTATAAGCGTGTGGGTGTTGTTTTTGTGTCTCGGAATGATATTTGTCCATGGTGGTTTTACCTCGTGTCTCGGAATGATATTTGTCCATAGTGGTGTCACGTCGATGTGATCTTATCATCGCCCTTATGTGCAATCATTTTTGTTTATATTATTGTACAAAAGGAAAAGGACTTCACTAATGTTGTTATAACTTGTGTCTAATCCCATTTGTAATTTTTATGCAAATACAATGTTTAAAATCTCATGATGTGTTCATGTCCGATTTAAGGGACCAACTATTTCACTTAAATTAAGGGATTTTAGGTACCCTCTCCCCCAAATCAGAATTTTTTCACACGAGAGATTTTTTTTGTTTTACATTGTCCGTGTCAGAATTAAGCCCCTAAAGGGACAAACCGCTTAACCAATATTTATTGTTGAATACTGCAATGTCAGATTATTTAATCTTTGCATCTTTCGGGGTAATTTATTTTTCTTCTTTAAATTTGGCGACCAGAAATAAATAATAACAATGTTTTTTTGTTTGTTTTTTCATATGCGGTCATTTTCATTGACTTCCCCAAAATGCCCATTTGTACAATCGCGATCTTTTAACAACAATAATAAACTCTTGTACAAATAGCAATTTTAAAATTTGCCTTTACCGTGTCTAGACAAATAAAACCGGGCGCATTGAGGTCGTCGTCTAGAAGGATTACAAGCTGAATGACAATACCAGTATTTAGTACACTGCACAACTCTTAAAACATTATTTAGTGTCAGTTCAAATGTCATCCATTATAATCTTAATAGCGTTCTACACCTTTCCCGTAGGTTTTAAAATTAAAACGCCAAAATAGCATGTTCTTACATGAATCACATGAGATGTTAAAGTGTTCATTGACACTTTTATAAAGTCTTCATTCATTTACACAATGAAGATGGATGATTTCCAAAAAAAAATCAAACAAAAAAAAAAAGCCACCATATAATGGATTGTAAAATCATGATATACACAGACGCGGAATACCTGTCTATGTTCGCGTTTTTCTTATGTATTGAAAATGCAATTAACAGCGTGTGATGGATGAAATCGATTAACTTACCGAGGATCCCAGTGAGGGAAACCATTTTCAAACTTTAACACGCGAAAATGGGTTTCGTCTGGAGACGGTCATGTGGTGTACATTAAATAAATTGCAGAAAATTAAATAAAAAATGTGACAATGTTACCCGGATGTTTTAGATACTGTTCGGCATTTAACTGCTATTCGGGTACACTCTTGCTGATGGGTAATTTGATAAGGCACAACTATTTACAAATGAAAATCAACGTTAATAACGTAGCGCACCTATGAAGAGTCTGAAGATACCCAAGCGATAATCAGAATTCATAAATCGAAGAGCAGACAACACAATGACCAACAGAAAAATGACAAAAGGACAAACAACGATCTACAAACATTATACACAAACTAAAGATCGAGTAATACAAACCCCCACTAAAAACCGGGGTGAACTCAAGTGCTCCGGAAGGGCAAGCAGTTCCTACTACACTAGTGGCACCCGTAGTGTTACTTTAAATTTTCCTTTCAAATTTTTTTAATATAAGTAATATTATTCAATGCATGTGTATGCATAGTTTCTTATCTGTAGGTGTTTTCATCACGTGATCACCATGCCCATGTAGGGCATTATATATCTATCAACGAGATCTCCGTTGGTCACAAAGGCCTTAATTAGAAAGTTTTGTATCTACAGGTGATAAGAAGACTAAAAATAGCATTAAATTAGCCATATGTTTTTGCAATATTATAATTATTTCACAAAGCCCTACAAAATATCCGCCCTTTCGAAGTGATATATGAGTGTTTTATTACACTGTGTTTACCATTGTTTGTTTGATATATCGACTGTTGTTTAACGTCAAGTAAGCATGCGCAGAATTTCAGGTACATTCATGACGTAAACGACTTCAAGAATCCAGCATGTAGGTATGACCGGCCTTAAGCAAATTGGGCCCCGTGCTTGAGTTATCTACTATCCGTTGTTCAAGTACTTACAACAACACACTACATATTTTACATAGAACAGTTGGAACCACACTTCCTAAGGAGAACTGTACAATTAAAGTGCAATTTTAAAATTTTAAATATACAATTGATTAATGTTCATAACTATTAGAACTATTTTTATTTTTATTTTGATATGATGTCGCGTATCCCAACGACCAGGACCGGCCTTAAACCGGGAACCGTGGGTATAAATAGATGTGGGCGGAGCAAACATTCAGATTGTTCATTATTTTGACCACGGTTATCTCGACGTGGAAAAACCAATGATACATAGTTTCACAGTTACTTTTGGAGCAAAATATTTGATAGGCATCGTTAAAAAATTCAAATTTCTGAGGTATGTGACCTTTAGGTCACGTTTTAAAGGTCACATAGGTCATGCTGAGATCAAGATATAAATGCCAGGGGCGGATCCAGAGGGGGGCGCACCGGGTGCGCCCCCCCTTAAAATTGGAAAAAATATGATTTTTTTGGCGTAAAATCGCGTTTTTTTCACAGGAAATACCCCAAAAATTTTCGCGTCTCCCTCCGCTCGGCGCAATTTTTTTAAAGTGCGCCCCCCCCCCCCTAACTTGAAATCCTGGATCCGTCCCTGAATGCTACCAGCTTAATTTGTTTTGACAATAAAGCATCCATGTTTCTCCCTACGAAACTTTCAGTCTTATTAAAAATAATATTCTTCATCAGTCTAAAATCTACAAAAATCACTTCTAAAATTCAAATTTCTGAGGTATGTGGCCTGTAGGTCACGTTTTAAAGGTCACATTGAGATCAAGATACAAATGCTACCAACTTAATTTGTTTTGACAATAAAGCATCCATGTTTAATTATGATATCGTTTTATAATGTTTGACATTGAACTCTCGATGGGCGGAGTCGAGTCCCTGGTCCAAAATATATCCGATTTCTTTTTGTTACGGTGCAACCATCAATTACTTGTTATAATGGCGATGCCGGTCATGGCCGCGTCAGTCATATCACTTTTCGCGCAGACGATATAATAGTATGTTATTTGTACTATTTTGAATTTTTAGTTTCACAAATGAAGTAATTTACCTCCATTCCATGAAAATTTCTCACGATAAGTTACATTTAAAGAAATCTATCCACTGGGTAATAAATTTTGTGGTTATGCTACAATTAAAAATGAATTCAAGGACGTGGTATATTTTTTACTATTGAGAATTAAACAGTAGCGAATCCCTTAACTTTAAAGGGGGTGGTCTTGATCGTATTGTAGCTAGATTTACAACTACCTATGCAATTAGTGCATATCACCATTAAAGTTGTGAGTTCGGATCCCGCTCAGACGAAGTGTACTCGATATTTCTCCGAGTACTCCGGTTTCCTCCACCAATAAAACTGCCCGCCACGATATAACTGAAATATTGTTGAAAGTGGCGTTAAACACCATTATAAACCTTACCCTTAACTTTAAACAAACAAGTGTTGGGCAGAAGTTCGTTTTACTTTTATTATTTTCTAAATTGCAATAATTAAAATTTACTTATTTCTCCAATACATATTCGTCTCAATGAGCGCTTCTACCACTGTATGTCTAAACGACCTTCACCCCTTTGTCACAGACAAGCATAATTATTTATATTTAGTCGTGCTTTTGAAAGTAAAGACATTAATTGGGGAAATTTGCATTTGACTATGTAATGTATATTTGTAGTATATTAAGTACTGGTAATTGCTTTCATGCACGACCCTCTTTTCTTGTTTCCATTAATTCAACGTGGTTCCTATCAGGATTTCCTTGATGGAGGGTTGCTCCTAACAAGAAAGCTACTGAACCAAGGGTTCCTTTTGGTAAAGTTGAAGTCATCACTTCGAACATTTTACGGTTGCCACCATGACTTGGTTGACCGTTATGGAATATCTGTGTCACAAATGACCACGGATATGTTCCACTTTTCGTAAACACTTTCCGGTTCTTTCCTCATTCTCGACTTATTACCGGGTTTGTAACTAGATTAACACGACGGGTGTCACTAGTGGAGCAGGAACTGCTTACCCTTCCGGAGCACCTGAGTTCACCCCCGGTTTTTAGTGGGGTTCGTGTTACTCGATAATTAGTTTTATATGTATGTTTTGTAGGTCGTTGTTTGTCCCTTTATACTTTTTCTTTTGGCCATTGTGTTGTCTGTTCTTCTTTGAAATACGGATTCTGTTTACCCCTTTGGTATCTTCAAACCCTTCTTCCTAGCATAAGAGCTAATAATACTAATAGACACATTTCGAGTGCATGCAGTTGAACTTGATTGTCACGAAGTCGAAGGGACTGTGGAGAGGACTATATTCTTACATTTAGCTATCTAGGGACACGACTTTTCCGGGTTTAGGTTTGGGTTTACATTGTATTTAGCGCCACTTTCAGCAATTTTTCTGCTATATAGAGGAGGTCAGTTTTATTGGAGGAGGAAACACAAAAACAGACATCATAATCATCATCTCATAGCAAAGGAACATTCTTCCACCATGATATGGTTGTGATATTACCTACTTGACCTTAAAACAACAATCACTCGCTCACTCAATAATGGACCAAACCATTTGGCACATAAAGATATAACGATAGCATTGTGATCGAAGTTCAACGACCGCTAGCTTCATTTTAAACGGTTACTTCGCCATCTAGATATCAACATTTAATATTCATAATTCACATTGTTATTTTGCATTTTTATTATTGTAAAGTCTACTTTTCTTGTATCGCCTTCTAAAAGAAAAAAAAATCACAGGGGCTAAGTTCATGCGAAAATAAATATTGTGAAATCATTTGAATTGGTGAATACCAATTTTCGTGATTTGAGAGGGGGGGGGGGGTATTTTCGTGGATATGTAAATTCGTGGATCCCCTGCAATAATCAGTGCATGCATGTACATGTATAGAGTGAGTGAGTGATTGTTGGTTCACGCCAACTTAGCAATTTTTCAGCTATAGCATGGCGAGAACAAGTTAATTTCAATGAGATGATGATGAGAGCCGCTTTATTCATATTGCGACAAATATTCGTTGAATTCTTCATTTCGTATTCTCGTGCTATACTCGAAATCCACGAGAATTGGTTTACCGCGAATAATTGTGAGTTCACAGTATTTTTGTTTTATCCTATATACACTTACAATATATATCATATACAACTATTTGATCGCAAGACATTTGTTGCCATCATAAATATCATTTTTATTACACAAAGTTAGATCATGATAAAAAAAATTAACATATTCGTTTTTTTCCACTTATATTTAAAGGCTTGTTTATGCCATGATAATAAGAATTAGCATATTTGATTTCCTATTTTTGAGGGCTCGTTACCAATCTCGTTTCTAGAATTATAATAACATTATATTGAACCATAAGTTGTTACTTTTAGTACTAATTTTACTGTAATAAATACGTCTCGTCTGTAATATTAGATTGCACTAAAAACCACACAAATATTCCGGACACCATATGCACGCATGTCCCTTTATTTATGTGTAATTAAAGCGTGGTGTCACGACTGTTTTCCGGGAAACATGATAGACTTGCATGTGTGGTTAGACTAAAGCTCGAAGTTTGGCTTTTTTTCATTTCTGAAAAGCGATGTGTTGTATTTATAATTAGTCAAACGAAATATGTGTGGTTAGTCTAATGTTGTTTTTTTTTCATGTCTGAACAATGCGTTGTTTTTTATAATTAGCGAAACGAAACATGTGTGGTTAGACTAAAGCTCCAAGTTTTTTTTCA
The DNA here is from genome assembly GCA_963680875.1 of Bathymodiolus brooksi. NCBI lineage: Eukaryota > Metazoa > Mollusca > Bivalvia > Mytilida > Modiolidae > Bathymodiolus > Bathymodiolus brooksi. Next base: position 34,925,564 of record OY804586.1, on the reverse strand, counting down.
TGTCTGAACGATGCGTTGTTTTTTCATAATTAGCGAAACGAAATATGTGTGGTTAGACTAAAGCTCCAAGTTTTTTTTTCATGTCTGAAAAACGATCTATTGTCTTTTTAATTAGTGAAACGAAATTTAATTATTGACGTTTTGAAATTGACAGAAGACAAATTAAATTTACTGCTTGATTCATATATTTGCTTGATCCAATCATATTAAATGAATATTATTTACCGTCTGACCTTGACATCTTAATCACAATGACCATTTTAAGCTTCATTGTAAACTTAATAGCCTCCGAAATGCTCAATTAAAATTTTAATTTAATTTCTACAATCTAAACATCAAAGAAAACCGGGTTGTTTCGAATTCACCATCCGTGTTCATTTTAAACATGCTTGATTCGCACCGTGTGTTATCTTCTACAAATATTTAAACGGATTAAAATTAAGTTACTCCGATTAAGGAGTTTACAACTATATCAAGGTTACTAGGTTGAGCAAACTTTGTTATGGCCTGTAAAACCTGTTAGTTTACTGTTTAGTGTAGGTATACGAACACCAGACAGACATATACTGGCTTGTTTTGTTTACTTGAGATTTAGAATTATTGCCGAGTGTACTATAGGGCTGTATGTAAGATATCGGTCTCCATGTACGGGGTAATAATATTATGCTGACGTAATGTGGTTAAATTAAGAAAAAAAAACCGAACAATATTATGCATTGCAGGCAGACATATCGCTCCTCAAGAACACATTAAGAAAATTTGAAGATACCAAAGGGGTAATCAAAAGCCGTAAATCGAAGGCCAGACATCACAATGGCCGAAGGAAACAGGACAAACAACGATCCACAACAAATTACATAGAAAACTAAAGACCGAGCAACACGAATCCCACTAAAAACCGGATGTGAACTACAAGAAATTATCACACGAAAAACCCCAAAATCTAAACTTGGTATAAATTGTATATATAGGGAGTTTGAGACATTTAATGCGATGATTTTTACCGGCCCCTCTGTCCGAGACAACAATTCTTTGCTTTTACTTCTTAATGCTGTTTCTTTGGCACAAAAGAAGCAAATACCGTTATCATAGATACACGTGTAATCTTTGGTTTTAACAGTCCGGGCATCGAACCCACAATCTTTTGCACTCGAGACGACTATTACACGCACGAACGAGACGGTAGAATAATGCTGCAATGCCACGTACATGTATGTTACCTTCAAGTAGGCTTAACATGAAGTACACTAACACAGTATGGCGTGATATAATTATGACCTAATTATGAATTTTTAAATTCTTAAAATTGTTGTATTTCGGGGACAAAATAGATAGTGATGACACATAAAGGAACAACGTACACCTAATAGGTTGATCTTTTGTTGAACAACGTACACCTAATAGGTTGACCTTTTGTAACTAATTAGCCTCATTGGCATATAATTATGAATAGGCTTGTCTGCCTTTTGTTCTCGTATAACTATGAAATTATCTGGTGTAGATAAGATGTGTTGTTTTACTACATGATAAGCTATTGAACTTATTTGAATGTCATAAATTATATATATTTGACGTTTTTAGTCCAAGAGGTTATCTTGAGTGTTTTTTGTCGGTTAATTTGATCTATGAACTTTAAAAGACACCAACTCCCACTGCCCTTGTTTAACGTCATATTTTTCAGCTATATCATGGCGAGAACAAGTTAAATTCGACGAGATTATGATGATGTCATTCGTACTAGGTCAACACCCTTAGTTAGTGGGCGAGCGGGCTGTTGTTTCAGTGAGCTAGCATAACTAAAAAATTCAACTAGGCATGTTGGCTTAGTACAAAGTAGACGACATCATTACCATCTCGTGAATATATTTTGTTCTCTCATGATATAGCTGAAAATTTGCAAAAATGGTGTAAAACCATCATCTCATCGAATATAACTTCTCTCTCCAAGATATAGATGAAAAATAGGCGTAAAGCAAACAATCACTCTCTCATCTACTCGTAAATATCGACTACTGAAAACATGAGTAGTATTAGCTTTGATTTAAAGACCTTTTGTACCCTCAGGGAAATATCTAACGACTTGTTGAAATTTGTCAATATTATTATCATGTTTAAAGTCATGTTTAAAATTGGCTAATATTTGTCCATGTTATTTCGTTATACAATGTACATGTAACGGTGTGATTTGTTCAATACATGTATAATATTTGTGTGTATTCTGTATTATACCTAACTGAACTAGATCGAACAATGACTCAGCTAGGCACCGGTCCCAGGACATTTGCCCACCTATTTCTCAAATTCTCCCGAAGATACTTTATAAAAATTAGTTTAATTATTAAAAAAAATGTCCTGAAGAAATTTTGATAAAACTTGCAATTGTCCTGAAGATTTCAAAGTCTAACTGAAACAGTCGAATAGGTCTGTTGTGTCGTAATTACATGTATATGTGGGGTAAGGGATACTGTGTTTAACGCCGGAGAAAACCACAGACCTGTCGCAAGTCACTGACAAACTTTATCACATAATGTTGTATCGAGTATACTTCACCTGAGCGGGATGCTGATTGCATAGGTAGTTATAAATCCAACCCCCATAGATCACGGCCACTACGGTCCCCCCGGATTTGTTCTTTACACTATATTTGTGTGCATTCCGTATTATAACCTAGCTGAACTGGATCGAGTGAGTGAGTGATTGTTGTTGAACGCCAACTCAGCAATTTTTCAGCTATATCATGGCGAGACCAAGTTAGTTTTCAATGAAATGATGATCAGGTCCGCTTTGTACTAAACCAACACGCTTAGTTGGACTTTTATAGTGCTAGCTCACTAAGAAAAAACAGTCCGCGAATAGAGATGTTGACACACTAGGACACATTATCCTGATTCCGAAACAAATAGTCTTTGCTCTTTCTGCGTGCTTAGCGGAGAAGCAACAAATACTAATTTTATAGTCTTTGGTTTGACCCGATGGGGGCTCTAACCCATGATCTGCCGCAATCGATGTGAGCACGCTAACCATTACACCACAGATGCGGTGTTGTTGAGTCGCCATTACATGTATATGTGGGTATATTAAACAATAGGGGCCGATATAGAAAGAGAGTGTAAACAGTGATGGTCAACAATGTCAACAATATCAAAAAAACCAAAAATCACCTCTCCTATTTAACCATTGAACGCAAAATGAGCACTGCGTACATGACATTGGAAATGAATGACCTGGCGGAATTAAACCCTTCAATGGGGTCCCATCCACCTCCCAGTGACTTGCGACAGGTCGGTAGTTTTCTCAGAGCATTAAATAACCATTACACGTGAAGAGGTCACTTGGCGCAAAACAACAATCACAAACGCACATTTCACATTTTTCTAGCGCCCCCCCCCCCCCCCCCCCCCCCCACACACTTTTCCATCATTTTGCCTTGATCCAAACTCATTCCTTGCTAATACTACAGAGAATTATTACGTAAATATCCGTTTAAAAATAATGGATGAAAGCAAACACATTTTAAAAAAATCAATGCGCTGTAATGCATTATGTATTGTGTCATCCATCAACTCAGCTTAAAACATGTCTGAATAATTATCACGAACTCTGCGGCACTGCTTTGTCAACATACCATAGCTTTCACTGAGAATAGCATTAAGATAGTTATATCTTTTCTGACATGCTATATTCATAGCTGAAGTACCAAGTTTCACTAGACTGCACGGGATTTGAAAATATCAATTAAGTTCATTAAAAAAGCTAAAACAGTAGTAATCGATCCCAAGAACCACTCCACTGGCAAACTTCAAAAGTCTAAAGAAAAGTTGTGATTTTTTTGACATGATAACCATAGTTTTTAAGTACCGTGTTTTACTTGACTGCACATTATATCAATACATCGAACAAGTTCTTGTTAATTGAAAATTAACAAAAAAATGTTTAAACAGTAGTGGTCGACCACGAACCACTCCTCTGGTAAACCTAAAATGTTTAAGCATAATAGTAACAACACTACACTCCGGTGGAAATCTATGACCTGGCTTTGGGACGGATATAAAACGGGTATCAAGATTTCGACCCCAGTACAAAACATATATAAATAAACGGGAACCCGGTGGCTAAATGAGTTAGGTAGTTGGATTACCTAACAACTCATACAAGTCTATCACCAATACGGCGTGGGTTCGCTCCCGGCTTTGTAAATTACAAAAAGGATGCACTCGACTCGCAGCCGCAAGTGATAAAGTTTACCAGTTGCTTCCCCATGGTCGATGGTTCTCTCCGGCTTCTTCCACCACTACAACTGGTCGCCATGATATAGCTGAAATATTGCTGAAAGTGGAATGAAACACCAAAAATCAAATCAAGATCTCGACTCCAGCACAAAACATATATAAATAAACAATAAAATAAAATCCAGCGAAGACTTAGATAACACACATATATTACTTCGTGTCTTCTGAGCAAAGCAGCAAGTGATGTTGTACCTTTCAATGTGGAGTTAAACACCATAAACCAACCAACCAACCAACAATCGTCCGTCGCCCTTTCCTCCAATTAAATTTTTCTCCAATACGCCACTGGATCAGCTTGGATGTCATTTTAGCCAATTTTGACAATAAACCATTCAAATATCCTACCATGAACTACCAAGCCATTAATTCAGCATTAATATGGACAAACGTCTACATTTCAACCCATAACAGAGTAAAATTCAATTGTTGTTGTGTGGCTATTTATTGGTACATGTTTCTTATTATTTTCCTTATTTGTAATTTTGCTCATTTTGCCAATAAGATCTTATGATCTAGTACAAAGCGAACCTCGTCATCATCAATTCATTCAAAATTAACTTTTTCTCGCCATGATATAGCTGAAAAATAAAAATTGCTGAGTTCTGAGTTAAACAACATTCACTTACTCACTATATCTTTTTTCTCAAAATCCAATTTTTTTTTTAACCCCGCCGATTTTTATTGAAGTGCCTGTGCCAAGCCAGGAAAGTGAGAGGGCATGTATTTGTGTGTATTTTTGCCTCTTTCTACGATTTTGATATTTGATTTTTGACGTGTGTTAGGTGTATCGATTTTAATATTTTATATTTTATATAGGAAATGTTCCTTCAATGAGTTAGGTAGTTGGGTTACTTAACAACTCATACAAGCCATCGCCAATACGGCGTGGGTTCGCGCCCGGCTTGGTAAATTACATAAAGGGTGCACTCGACTCGCAGCCGCAAGTGATAAAGTTTACCAGTTGCTTGCCCATGGTCGGTGGTTCTTCTTCCACCACTAAAACTGGTCGCCATGATATAGCTGAAATATTGCTGAAAGTGGCATTAAAACATCAAAAATCATATCAATCATACAAATGTGGCATATCTTTCTGTCATTCGTTTCATTTTTATAAATATGTCTTGTAGCTTGTATATTCTCATAAACGTTTGGAGTCAAATTCCTCAAGTACTTAATCTAATTTCATTTATCACGTTTTAACATGATATAATATAAAATTTAACATGTATAAACAGTTTAAAATTCCATTTAAATTTGAATATTTATTTTTACTTTTCAAATAGTCATATTAATCTCTGTATTTATACACGTATATATATCAGCTTACATTTTCAGATTATTAAAAGATATAAAATATTATATACTGCCCACTGGCGATCATTGAAGGAATGACAATATTTTTATTGGTATTTTATAGCTCGTTTAAACGAAACACTTGTCAATGTGTTACAATCTATTAAGAGGACATCTCGGGACATGTAATACTTAATTTTGTAGAATGACCTCGAGGTCAGGGAGACGTGTAACAGTTAATTGTTGCCGGACATGTTATCTGAATTTTTTTTCATGGCGGTCGTGGGTTAGGGTTATGGTGTTTAACGCCACTTCAACAATATTTCAGTTATATCGTGGCGATCAGTTTTATTGGTGGGGGAAACCGGGTCATGGCGGTCGCGTGCATCATTTTACAAGCAAATATATAAAGTTTAAATTAATTTCTTTTTTAAATCCATGGTTCATCCCTATATGGATTAGATTTAATATGATCAAGCAGTGATTGAGTGAGTGATTGTTGTTTAACGCCAAGTGAGAAAGTTATAAGTTATATCATGTCGAGAACAAGTTACGTTTCGATGAGAAGACGATGATGAAGTCTGCTTTGTAAACCAACACGCTAAGCTTACTGCTACAAATGTTAGACCGCAGGTAGACATGTCGCCCAGCTCAGATACATTTAACCTGATTCCGAGCCAACGAGTCTTAGCGATTTTTTAAAATCGGATTTTCTCTTTCATATACATTTTTCAGTCGTAATTTGTGATTTCCTTGTGATAAGTTCATAGATTACTATCGTACCAATGCATGTGCAATTTAGAATACATTATAGAAACAATTTAATCGACAAAAAAGATTGGGATGACCGTAATTGCAGTTACGGTCATCAGCTTTACCCCAGTAAACATATACACCGAACTAGGTACCGAATACGACTCACTCCCCTCTAATTTATATACTATTCATAAGATTGCTTGAAAAAAAGGAGAAATTTTGAATCTTTGCATATCAAAATCCTGATATATTTTTGTACAAGTGTGGCGGGAGTTTTTAAGGAGGTCGTGGAATTGAAGTAAAGAAACGTGCAATATTACACCATGATTACGATGTTAACATAATTATCACACTCTCAAAGATAATGCACGTCAAATATCTTAACACAATTATAAACTATGAATGCTTAATTAAAATTATGATTGTGAAAATCTGAGGATTAAGAGCAGATTTTGTACCATATGTTTATGACACGTTTTAGTCTTTTAAGCCCATGCGTGACACGACTCGAACTTTTAACATGGGTTTATGACGTGTGTTAAGGTAATTAAGCAAAGGGGGCATTGACCAGATTTTAGATATGAATCTATGTTCGCGTGAGGGATCCTTAATTGCGTTTTTTTTTGTATAAATCTTTTGAATACATTTTGTACTACGTATATTCATTCTTTTGAAAATTAAAATTAAAATTATTTTGCTCTGTAATAATAATGACTTTATTGAACTTTAAGAAAGAAAAAAAACGGCATTTAAAACTCGTTTACTTTTGTAGAAAGAAAAGGTAGCTCCGAAATCTTAAGCTGTTTAAAATTTAATAGTTTTACCATGAATGACATTTACATTATTAAAAATATACTTTCGTTAAAAAAATATGAAGCTATTTAAAATGATTAAAAATCTACAAATATGTCAATTTCAAAGAAGAAAATCAAATATTTAAAAATATGTCAATTTTAAAAGAAGTTTCCGTACGTGATGTATTGGTAAGTGATTGACACATGCAGGTAGCATGAAATGATTGCATGTAATCTTTAAATTCCATTATGTGATTAAGCAAAAAAATGTCATGTGAGGAAATATTTTTAGCCTGTTACATAATTTACTTCAAAGGTATGCTACTGGCACGTAATTTTAATATCCCGTTTTTATCTTTAAAATGTTAATTCAGTCGTGAGTGCTCCAAAATGCACCTCAGTCATATAAAAATAATTGTGGTATATACAAAATGTAGACAATACTCTTATTTCCATCCTCATATATGGATATAAGTTATGTATTTTGAATCTTTATTTAAAAATGAAACCTGTCTACCTATAAAGACAGAAACCGGTCAATTGGGTTCCACGCTTAAGGCGCCCCGAGCTGGAATTGTCTACTCTCGGCTTTTCAAGTACACACAACTCACTACAAGGTTTACAGAGAACAGCATTGGGCCCCGCACCTCCTAAAAACAGCCCTGTATAAAGGACAATTTCCATTCCATAACTTTTTGTATTTTATTGGTTAAAAGTATGCCCCGCTAATGTATGGAACCGGAAGACAGTGAGAAATTTTGAATACACTCACAGAAAATATGTTCAAATGTATAGGTCTGGGTGGAGCGAGTCTTTGCACAAGGGGGTCGACCGGGAAAACGTTCTGGAATATAATTACTGAAACAAACCTTGTGGTGCTTTTTATCTACAATCAATATGGACCCCCGAATCAACTGAACCGGATTTAAACCAATTGGACCATCGCTTAAAGGGCATCGCGCTAGAGTTGTCTACTCTTGGCTGTTCAAGTGCACACAGCAACACACTACAGGTTTTACAGAGAACAGGATTGGGCTCCGCACTTAATAAGGCCGTCCCTGCTGGTCAAAATATATTGATTAGTTTTTCATCATCCAAAAAATAACCAACACATTTATCAGCTTGTCGTGTCACGGTGTGCATCGTAAATAAAATCAAATATGCATTTTTTTACACTGTTTCCTGCATCACATGAAAAATTAACAAGGAAACGCATTTAGACCACAGGTGAAGAACATAAAGAATCTTGTATGATCTTGATATCCGTGTTAATGAAACACGTAAGCAGATAGGAAGGTGTTTAAAGGAATGTAGACAGGTCAGTGTTATCAGGTAAAAATTATCATTACAAAAGTTTAATTGTCGTCTGCGGTGAGCGGACGTTTAACTGAATACCGGAAGTAAGACCACACTGTATATCATTATTTTTTAAGAATGTCACCGTGTGCAGGACAAAGAGCCCATTAAATTGCTGAATTGCAGAAAAAGGGGGGGGGGGATATTTTTTTCCACTTTTTGTAATCCAAATCTATCGACAAAAAAAAAAGATCCATTAAATTATTTTAATATTAATTCGCATTAGATTATTTTGTCTGCCTGAACACAGACCTGGGGCCGTGAAATTTGTGCGAGGGGTCTGCAAACCGCGTATATCCCCGGCGAGTATAGGGTAGAGCCTTAGATGGAGGACCAGAGGATGAAGCCACCTTTTACACACACACAAATGGGACCGGGGGCCACCAGTTGTCCCCAGCGGATACAGGTAAAGCATTGGTAGGAGGACCAGGCGATGAAGGCCCCCCTTCCCACAAGTTCCAGGGGTTTAGGGAATTGCAGCCATAACTAGTATTCTGATAAATCAAATGTTCTATATCTTTGCATTTTTAGTGGGTCATAAGCTCATCAGCACTCTCTAAATCCGCGCCTGTAAATAAATTACCATCCGTTCTTAAACTATATTTATTGAATATTTAAACAGATTTCGCCCTTGGTGGTGGTCATTTTAACCCTGGTGTAAATATAACCTCTATTGAAAATGTCCACCTTGTACTCACTCTCATTTCAAAATCGGATAAAAATGATTTATTTTTGTTATAAATAAGAAAGTTTACTGATGCGAAGAACATTATACTTACAAACAAATATTTTTGTTGGTTTGTTTGTTTATAGAGATCACAATTAAATTTATATTGTGTCAAAATGTGTCAAATAAAAATTATTATTTGATTTATAATATACGGAACAATATCGGAAAGAGGCGGTTTAAAAACGTGTACAACTCTGTCCCGTGGGTATATTACATTAAAATACACCAAGAGCACCTTTTAAGAGACAATTGCATTGCACTGATACAGACAATGTTGTTACAGCGATTAATGGCCTGGAAAATGTAAACTTTCTAAAATAGACATAGTTAGGTGACATTTCAATATTGCTTGTGTCATATTAAAGCATAAGTGAAATGTAATAAATACAGAAATTCATTAATGTAATTTGTTTAAGAGCAAGAAAAACTATAATATTTCTGGTATTCTGTCTCTGTATCAAACCTCCTCAGTCGAAATATTATATTAAATATTATATTAAATATTTTCCATTGTAAATAATCTGAATGTTTATATTTGTGTATTCCTGCATGCTGTAGTTGAATGTATCGTTTGTTGTTTGATGACAATCCAACCTTTGGATTTTAAATCAATAAAATCTTATCTTATCTTATCTTATCTTATTGTGTATACGTAGATTTTGCCTTATGAAAGCTTAACCCTTTTTAGAACTGAGAGCGTTGCTGACCTGAAATATGATGGATGATCTTTGAAAAAAATCTAAATTAACACAAACAGTTGTCAAGACTCTTCCATTTTATCACACAATGGTGCAGCTGAGATCTCCAGCAACTGGGGAGAACCTAATTTTCATACAAGTGACGATAGCGACCATCTTAAAATTCAATCGATCGCCACGCTCCCTCGTAAACATAAATATCTACAGTCATTGTTTTTCTTCAAAGCATGATTATCTTTTTTTTTAATACATGTTCAAACTACAGTCATTCAATTAGAATTTTTAAAACATATATTTATATATAAAAAAAACCATTCTTACATGAAAATGTATTTATTTGCATGTTTTGTCTGGAATATGCATAAAATAATAATATATGCATAATTTATGCCGCCAATACACAGAATTTTGACATGACTGGTGTATTAAGGTAAATAATGATCTATTTGTGTCAAATCAGGAGGATAAGAATGCAATATATTGTTTATCGTTATCTATATAAACGGCAGGCAATAATTGTCGTAGGTCGATCATTATTGCCCGTTAATTTTGTTTTTGTCAAAATATTTCTTTTGGTTGGATAATGAATATCTGATAACGATCCATAACAATGCAGTGATTGTTCAATTACACTATAGAGAAATTTAATTAAAAAAAAGAAGTTATTTCGTTTTTTTAAGTGTTAATTTATTTAAATATTCATGTCGAACGATCATCTACTGGTAAAATGTATTTTCGATTTACATAGAAAATGTCAAGTTCTATGTTACACAACGTAAAATGGATATATAAGTTGTCTTTGATTATATTACCGAATGTTTATTACCTATAAGAGTGCTACCCACATTTTAGTATAACTGGGAGAATGACCTCCATCACCACTATGCATATGCTATGTTCTAATGGCCGTTTCCAGGGATCATATCACTGCTCAGCACGTCTCCCACGTGGCAAATAGGGCATGCTCTTCCGATGGGGGCAGTGAGGAAATACATAAACCTGGTCCTGGACCATAACGTGTGCAGTGCCGGATTTACCTATAGGCTCGATAGGCTGAAGCCTAGGGCCTCAACTTTTTTGGGGGCCTCCGACCACTGTGTATAGAATTTTTAACACTGTTATTGGACTTTCACACTTACATGTATGCTGTCATAACGTACTGTACTTTCTAAACAACCCTTCAGCAATTTTCCTTACACAGTTGCACCCCATTTCAGAATATTGCAGAATTAAAAAAAAAACTCATCATCTTCGCCTTTATTCAAATTGATTAAACACACTTCCATCTTCATCCAGCCGTGTAGGTGGAGAATCGGGAGATTAGACAAGTGGATTAGAGTAGGGCCTCTCTTTATCTAAATCCGGCATTGAACGTGTGCCACTCTCCCATTGCACATTAAACATTATTTTGTTCCTCATTTATTTATGTATAATATCCATGCTTTGTTGATCTTCTTCTCGTCCTAAATATGCAGGTATATTTCATTTGCTGCTGGACGTTAGGCAGCCAATGACCAACTACACGCATAGGAACATCATCATCATCATCATAGTTATTGGTGTACCTAATATCCGGAAGTTCGTTTCGAAGAAACTTCTAAAACTTTGTTAAATTTATCAACATTGTTAATAGACAATACATATTACAATCAATGGTTAGCAATGCAAGTATTACCAAACTAAGACAACATGAACCACCCCTCTCTCTAAGGAAGCCCTCAACTCTAAAACACAAAAACAGAGTTTAACAACCATTTCACTACAGTGTAAATACTATGCGTTGTCCATACCATGGGTGTGCTATGGTTTCCAGGGACACATATATCACATCTTTCTTAATACCAAGGATTAACTATGATTATTGAGGATAGATAGCCTCGTCCATATAGCGGACTTCTATTCGTACCGAACTGATCGGTGCAACACCAGAGGCATGATAAAGTTAACCCTTAGGGGACTGTCGTGGCTGGAAACAACTTCAGGGCGTTAGGCGTGTGTTCAGAGGTCAACGACCCCATTTCCACTCAGCCACCAAGACTCTCTCTATCCTAGAACCTTAACTGTCAATTTAAGTCATTTTTGTAATCTGCAGTCACACGAATTCCAACCAACAGACTCAGAGCAGCTTTTCCCTCTGTGGTTTTGATCACCGAGATGCTTGAAATCTGCATACAAACGTCATATGATCAAACGTTCAACTGGTTTTAAAGAGTTATCTCCCTGTAGTGTATGGTACCCCCTTAAATACTAGAAAATTTTGAAGACACCGAAAGGGGCAGGCATGAGCGGCCGTAAATCGAAGGACAGACAATACAATAGTCAAAAACAAGAAGGACGGACAATACAATAGTCAAAAACAAAAAGGACAGACAAAGATCTACAAAGCACTACATAGAAAACTAAAGGTCGAGAAATGCGAACACAGTCTGCACCAAAAACACTAGCCCTAAGCCCCACTCAAGTAAAAATTGGTCCTGGCTAGTAAAAATTGCTTAAAATTTGATGAATCAAATAGAAATAATTCATCTAAAATGCTGTTCGGGCTAGTTTGTCGGAATGTGTTTTGATACAGACTGCGAACTCCACTAAAAACAAGTGGTGAACTAAATCATGTTTTGTGTTCAACTCAGTTTTTATTTATTACAGATTGGATACATCAATATTAATTCATTATTCTTGTTTATTGACCATTTAACACGTATAATACAATGCTACGTTCCACTTTGTAAAGTCACGGTTAATGGGTTCGTGGTACACGCGTATGTCATTAGGGTCTCAGATAGACTAACAGGTTTCTTATTAAACTTTCATAGTGGTAATTGATCGATTAATGAAATGGAAATGATTTCAGAAATATCGATATATCGATGTATTTCTTCTCTCTTATCATACTTATGTAACTGTTTTCAGATTTAGCCGAACGTCTCCGTGGTGTAATGGTTAGCGTGTTCGATCCCCCGTTTTTATAAAAATCAAAGCATGAAACATCAGCAGCGTCGGATTACCTTATAGGCTAGTATAGGCTGCAGCCTAGGGCCCTTCAGGCTTTGGGGCCTCAAGCTATGTAAATGAGGCTAAAATATATTCAAGAAGGGCGAGTTAGAGGGTGGCTCCGTCTGAGGGGGACCCATAATTTAATTAGCCTATGGGTCCAAAAAGCTCATAATCAGGCCCTGGGCATCAGGAAGGGGTAGGGGAAGCCTGCTTAACTCGGAATCAGGATAATGTGGTCTAATGGAGCTTAAGACCGGCCATGTGTATCACTTAATTGGTGAACAGGCTCTTGGATTTTGTTATTTTTGTGTCATATCTATAGAAGCTAATTTATAAGCCGTACACACGTGAGAAAACAAAGCAAGAGTACCAACTAGTTATCCTCCTGTCCTACGCCCAGAAATATTTCCTGTTCACTCTATGTGAGAAAAGCAATCAAAAGTACAAATATTTCCTACAGAAGTTCATCTTTCCCCTTGTTCTAAGAGAGATTCGTCTTCGTTTTAAGCTCAGACCAAATATTGAGTCAGGCTCAGCTACATGTATGCCCCACCCCGAAAATATTTATTGGTTCTCCGGATCCCTTCCCCTTGTTCTAAGACAGAATCGTCTACTTTTTAACCTAAGACCAAATATTGAGTCAGGCTCGGCTAGGCCCCACCCGAAAATATGTCATAATACTCCCTACCCTCTGTTCTACGACAGAATCCTCTACCTTTTAACCTAAGATCAAATATCAAGTCAGGCTCTATGCCCCACCCGAAAATATTTCATAATACTCCCTACCCCTTGTTCTTAGACAGAACCGTCTACCTTTTAAGCTAAGACCAAATATTTAGTCATGCTCAGATATGCCTCACCCTAAAAATGCTAGTTCCCCTTGTTCTAAGACAGAATCGTCTACTTTTTAAGATAGACCAACTATTCGTGAGTCAGGCTCAGCTATGCCCCACCCCGAAACTATTTACTAGTTCTCCGGATCTATTCCCTTTGTTCTTAGACAGAATCGTCTACTTTTTGAGCTAAGACAAAATATTGAGTCAGGGTTAGCTATGCCCCACCCGAAAATGGTTACTACATGTAAGTCTCCCTTCCCCTGTTCTAAGGCAGACTCGTCTACTTTTTAAACTAAGACCAGATATTGAGTCAGCTTAGCTTTAGGCAGAACCGTCTACTTTTTAAGACCAAATATTGAGTCAGCTTATTTAGCTTAGCTATAGATAAAACAATAATAATAATAATGATTAATAGTGCTTACCTTGAGTAAAGGATGTGACAGTCAATATTAGCACTAGGAATAAACATATCCAGTGTATTGATCCACTTTCATATGACATGATGTCTATTTCAAATTCGTTTCAATAATATTTCGTGTCCTCTAATGTATATTTCTAATATATTTCTGTACTATTATTGCTCTTAGATTTCCTACGAAAAATAAATTCCTTGATTGACGGCAGAAATAGATTCCAGGTGTTTTAATCCGATGTCAAAAATGTTGATTACGATTCACGTGTTTAATTAATTAACTTTCACAGGTGACACAAATATATTAATTTAGAATATACATTTTCGAAAATGTGATCCGATGTCTTTTTTCGCTCCTTTCGAAATTCGGACTTTTCTTAGGGCGTTGTCTCGATCAGGTTGGAACTAAATCCCTTAAACACTGGTATTACACCTTCAATAACGATCAAAGAACTGGAGCCATTATACACGGTTTAACAATTACAAAATGAATAGAAACAGGTAGGATTTGGTATCGTCCAAATACAGGTAAACCAGGTATACGTAAAAATATAATTAGCCGTGTATTTTTTGGAATGTGTCACATCGACGGCTGCGCGTCAATTCATGACCGTATTTAATATTTGAGAGAGAATTTTTTTTTTTATGGAAATATATTCAATAAGATTATTTTGTTTGACATCGGATGATAGAGTATCATTAATGTCGATATGAAAAGCTTTAAATTGTATCATTGCCTTATCAAGAGTAACGTAATATGGTAGAAAGTATTTATAAATATTCAAAATATTAATGTTTGGGTAGATAACGGCAGATACAGAAAGACTTAAGTTATTTCAGACTGGATTCTGTAATTAAGACACTGTTTATTTATTTTTGATATTAACAATAAATATTCTAAGGAGGAGATCTAGAGGTGATATGTGTATCAGGCTTGGAACCAGGTTAATTCATTTTATAGAAAATACAAAAATGCGTACAGTCCTATAAAAGAAAATGTCTTTTAACTAAATTGAGCAAGGGCAGCACTATTCGGGTGTGCGGTGGGGTGGGGTGGGTGTTTATCGGAACACTATAGTGTTTTTAAATACATTATATCATATACATTTCTTTGCATTTCATAGAATACAATCGGCTTAAGCTATTTCAGACTGGATTCTGTTAATTACGACACTATATATTTAAGTTTGATATATTGAATAAATAATTTGATGAGGGATAACGGTGTATGGAGATGTGATACATGTATTTAGGTTTGGAACAAGACAGTTTTGTACATGTATAAGAAACAAATAATTTGAGGTGGAGGGGGATATCTCTCATGGGTGTTGGGTTGATACCATTTGCACGTATTATGTTTGGAACCAGGCAAACGTCATTAGATATAAGAAGAAAATATGTAAATGTGCACGAAATATTAAAGTCTTTTAATTAATTGACATTAAAAGAGCGCCACATTTCCGGGAGGAGGGGGGACGGGGGGGGGGGGGGGGGGGGGGGGGGGGCACAACGATTTTGGGAATAGTAATTTTATTTTGAGTCTCCATCGATCAGAAATTTTGCATTTTTCGCTTTTGAATGTTTACATATATGTAATAATACTAACACAGTGTTCACAACTTATAATTGGTCAACGAAAGTGATATGTTTACAAAAAAAAATTAAATGAATTTTAAACTTCAGTCTAAATAGGAAAAATATATACTCTATACTCTACATTATATATTTGTTGCTATATTTTTTTTTAATTCTTATAACAATTTGCCAAACAATCGAGGGGGGATTCATGTTTTTAAAAGACAAGGTAATCTCTAAACCAGGGATGATTCTGGTTAGAATATAAAATAACTGAAAATCAATGAAAAGAGTTGAAACCATCTACACCCCCTTTTCAAAAAGGTCATTTTTGACCTGTTCTGAATGTATCCTGCAACTTTCAGAATTTTTGTTTCAGAGGGAAATAAATAGCTGAAATCAGTTAAAAAACTGGAAAGAAAATCATCCCTACAAAACATAACAATATTTGATAAACAAGATAATAACATGTTTTTGTTAACGTCTGACCTTTGAAGCTATCATTCTCAGTTAAGTAAATATATATCAAAACGTCATTTAATTTACCTCTTATCGTAGTTACGTATCGAAAACTGAACTGTAAACATGTTGTGCCCTTGTCACAAGACTTCGGTCATACAAACATAATACACACGAGCTGACTCAATATATTATAAATGATTTATTTAGGGGAAAAGAAAAGGGGGTGGGTGGGTCCATGTTCCAGACAGCGGAACTTGACAACCGCTCTTAAATGGAATTGTTTTGGAATCAAGATATCAATACAATAACGCTATGACTTTCTGTCAGATTGTAATGCCTCTTAAATGGTGGTTATAAAAAGCTGCCGATGATCTTGTCAAATGTCATGCACAAAACAATGGCCAGACATGGGTCAACCGCTTCGATGGTGTAATAGTTAGCACGTTCGCCTCGAGTGCGGTAGATCGTGTGTTCGAGCCGCGGTCTGTCAAACCAAAGACTATAGCATTGGTATTTGTTGCTTCTCCGCTAAGCACACAGCATTAAGGAGAAACGGCAAAGACTGGTTGGCTAGGAATCAGAATAATGTGTCTGAGTGGAGCGACATGTTTACCCGCGGATTGTTGTTTCAATGAAATAGCACTATAAAAATCCAACTCAGCGTGTTGGTCTAGTACACAGCGCACATGATCGTCATCATCTCATTGAAAATTAACTTGTTCTCGCCAAGATATAGCTGAAAAATTGTTGAATTGGCGTTAAACAACAATCATTCACTCATTCACTTACTCATTGGAGGAGGAGGGCATCTCTGATTAAGGTTTTATCGAGTACACTGCGTGATGTACGGGAAATAACTCACAGCATTGGTGTGAAATTCACAGTGGAGGTACATCCATCTACCATATGGATCACGGTCATGACAATCCCTTCCTTATTGTGCATATTTCAACACAAATTTAAAAAGCAAGTTCGAGTTTGATTATGAATTATGGCTGTTTTCATTAGAATAACCTTTAAAACGCAAAAAGGAATAAATAAGAATAAATATTTTTTTAATATACATTATTTACATAATTTAAATCATGTTTATTTCGTTATGAAAGGAAGTTGAATATGACGAGGCACATTCTTTTGATACAAAATTTGATAAAACGCGGAATAAATGACTAAATCTCGATAATGACTGAATCCTTTGTGTATTTAGGAAATAAATGTTATCTAGAAGATTGTATATATTCATTTTAGGTTTTATTCATTTAAATGTGTATACTAGTAAAGTTTGTATAAAATTACATGAAGTTATGAATCTTAATAATATTTAACAACATTTCAGTTATCAATATCGTATGGGGGACCGCATCGGTGGTATAATGGTTAACGTGCTCGCCTCAAGTGCGGTATATTGTGGGTACTATCCCCGATCGGGTCAAACAAAAAACTATAAAATTGGTAGTTTCGTATTTGTTGCTTCTCCGCCAATCACTTAGCATTAAGGAGAAAGAGCAAAGACTGGTTGACTCGGAATCAAGATAATGTGTCCGAGTGGAGCGACATGTCTATCCGTGAGCAATACGGACTCCACCTAAAACTTGGGATGAACTCTGGTGTAAAATTGTATGAAGTTATGGATCTTTAACAACCCTTTAAACAATATTTCAGTTACATAGTGGCGGTTACAAACCGCATCGGTGGTATAAATGTTTGCGTGATCTCCTAGTGTGTGGGAAATATTGAATTCGATCCCCAGCCGGGTAAAACCAGCAACTATAATTGGTATTTGTTGCTTCTCAACTAGGCACGGAACATTAAGGAGTACCAGCAACATTTCTACCTGTGGAATATTGTTTCAGTGATTTAGCACTTTAACAATCTAACTTAGCGTGGTGGTCTAATACAAAACGGACATTACCATCATCACATAGCAATGTAACTTGTTCTCGCCATGACATGGCTAAAACAGTTGCTAATATTTTCAGTCTTTATATCGTGGCGCTCTCAAACCACATCGGTGGTGTAATGGCTAGTGCCCTCCCTTTGAATGCGGTATGATCATATGTTCGATCCTTGGTTCAGTCAAACCAAAACTTTGATTGGTATTTACTTCTTCTCCGCTAAGCACTCAATATTAAGGAGTGACAGCAAAGACTGGTTGGTTCGGAGTCAAGATCATGTGTGTAGGTTGAAGTTGGACTATTGTTACAGGGAGTTAACATTATAAAAATCTAGCTAAGCATTTTGGTCTTGTACAAAGCGGACATACTAGTACATCATTATCATTTCGTCAAAATAGCTTTAAATACCGACCATTCACTCATGGCATCAGTTATATTGGTTAAGGAATCCACAGTACCCGAAGAAGAAAAAAACATCGCCATGCCATAGGCCACAGGTCACTGACAAAGCTTTTCATATAAAGTTGTGAAAGATACACCATGGCAAGGGTGGTAAGTGACATCATGTTAACTTTAGTGGTGATTGGTTGATGTAAGGGTTATGGTGTTTAACGCCACTTTCAACAATATTTCAGTTATGGTCAGTTTTATTGATGGAAGAAACCAATGTACCAGGAGAAAATCACAAACCTGCAGCAAAGTTGGATTTACAACTATACATGTATATGCAATCAGAACCAATCATCATTAAAGTTGTGAGTTTGAATCAAGCTCAGGTGAGGTGTACTCGAAATGACCTTAAGTGATAAAGTTTGTCAGTGACTCACGACAGGTCGGTGGTTTTCTCCGGTTACTCCGGTTTCCTTCACCAATAAAACTGATCACCACGATATAACTGAAATATTGTTGAAAGTGGCGATAAACACCATGACACATGGCCAAATTTGTTTCTCGAAATTGTCAGTGGCAGAAATTTCTCCCCATTATAATACATGTATTTCCCTTAGGAGTAGAAAGGTTGCTTTCTATGATAGGACATTTCAATTAAAAATGAAGAACCTCTTTGGAAACCCTGTCCCAAATTTCTTCTAACTTCATGAGTTATCACCGGGTTTGTAACGAGAGTAACACGACGGGTGTCACTTGTGGAGCGGGAACCATCTACACTTCCGGGGCACTTGAGTTCATCCCCTTTTTTTTAGTGGGGTTCGTGTTTCTCGATCTTTAGTTTTATGTGACTGTGTAATGTTTTGTTGATCGTTGTTTGTTCTTTTTCTTTTGGTCATTGTGTTGTCTGTTCTTCTTCGATAAACGGATTCTGATTACCCCTTTGGTATCTTCAAACTCTTCTGAGGGTTGTTTTTATTTAGAATAATTGTTTACTGTGCATAGAGTCTTTATTATTATTAAAAAATGTACCAGATTACAAAAAAGAATCGAAGTTTGGAGACACATTTATTTGTAAACATAAATTACTTAAATTGAAGTTTTGACATTAATCTTCAAATGTTTTTCCCCTGAAGGAGTTATTTGACATAAAAGATTTATACATATATAACAAATATTAATAGCTGACTAAATAATTTAACATTTAAATCCGTGGACTATCCTCAAAAAGAGAAAATTAGAGCGACTCCCTCTATGATTTACTCTCCCGTAAAGACTTAAAGGACAAATTCGCACCGATTTACTATCCTGTAAAGAATTAAAGGACAAATTCGCACCATTCCTCTGTTACGATCGTGGGTTTTTAACCCATAGTACATTTTAATCCCACCTTAAAGATCGCTCTTGTTGATTTTGTTATTTGAGAGAAGAAAAAAAATACAATATAAGCCACGCCCCTTTTGAAATTTGGAATCGTCCAATTCCCAGTTGAGTATAGTAACGGTGAGTCCAAGTCCATTCATAAACTCGTGTTCTCTTTCTCACCAGATTATTTTTACCTATTTCTTTTTCATTTAAACTGTTTAAATGTTTTTGTGAAAAGTTTTTGTGAACCGGTTGTAAGTTTGCGTGAAGAGACATGTAATAAAAATATCTGCCAATGATAATTGATTTTAATAAAAGAAAACATTTAAACAATCCTATTTGCTTATAACCAACTTTAGGGTTGAATTATTTTCTAATCAGGTATATTGAAATTGAACGTTGTGTGACGATTAGATATACACATTATAAATATAACAGTAATCTTTAAAGTATTAAATAGTTTTTGAATCATATGCGATTAAATACATATTGTACGCTATTATAATGTAAAATCGGGGCTTGTCCCGGCGTAAATAATAAAATAAAAACATGTTTTTCATTTCTTAAATAATCAAAATATAAATTATTTTTCCTACAGATAAAATAACAAGTTTTTCAGAAGTAATTTAAAATTTATAATTCATTTAATTTAATTCGCGATGACAAACCTGTAAATAATTAAGGATGAAATTTGAAAGGAAAAAAATAAACATTACTTATAAGAGGGGCGTGGCACACCTACATGTACATAAAACTGGCTAACATAATTCGTAAGAGCTACATGTATACACCTGAAGAAGCTTTTCTACATACTTTATGAAAAGAAAGTTTAGACAGAAATGGCCAACTATTCTCAACTCAAATCATTGAGCACACCCAGTTCAAAAAAAAAAAACAAAAAAAAAAACAGACTGAAAAAAGTTGCGGGGTAAAATTAACAAAAATGTCTCTCACATTCCTTACCATATAGAATGCTAATATTCTGATTTTAAAAGATAATGACAACACCCACTCCCCGATAAAAAAAACCAAAAAAAACAACAAAAGACTGAAAAGAGTGACGGGATAAAATGCATTGTTTCATAAAAAAGGGTAATTTTTGTCCTTTTTATTCCATAAAATTTAGAATTATTAAATTCTGATTTGAAGAGATAATGACAACACAATATTATATACAAACTCGTTAAGTTAAAAGTAAATAGCGATACGACGTCGTCATTTTTAGTACAAGTGTTTATAAATGTCAACTACACCCTTTGTTTTGTAATATAATATTATATAATTAACATGAAGCATATCATTTAACTACACCTTAATACAAGAGAAATGTTTTAATCAAGAAAGTTAATTACAGACTGTTTTCTTGGTATTATTTCTAAGAGTCTGGTAGAAGTTGAAATTAATTGGTAAAATTTGTTCACGCCACGATGTAGCTGAAATACTGCTAAAGTTGGCGTTAAACAACAATCAATCAAATTAATCAAATTAACCAATCTTACCAAGCATTGAGTGATATCAGAAGGTCATGACAAACTAGTTTTGGGATCGTTTTTTTTTAATTACTATATCTATATTATAGCATATGTGAACAATTTATTCGGATCGGGTTATTGGTGTTTAACGCCTCCTTATGACTACCAACGATCAATATACCAACAAATATCACTCCCGTCCTAGGTATTGGTGAACGTTCCAATCACTCCAACCAACAGTGCTGCTTAGTGCGTTTTGGGATGACTGAGAGTTGGAGTCCTCTCGATGGTGTGTGTGTGTGTGTGGGGGGGGGGGGGGATTATAATAGGTAACGCCGGTCCGTGGACCACAGTGGGTAACGTGTTCGGGGAATGCCACGCCTTCTGTACTCGGATGATCATTGTTGCAGATTTCGAAAAGACTAGACGCAATGTTATTATTATTATTTTTTTTTGTGTTTAACGCCACTTTCAACAATATTTCAGCTATATCATGGCGACCAGTTTTAGAGGTGGAAGAAGCCGGAGTTCCCAGAGAGAACCACTGACTATGGGAAAGCAACTGGTAAGCTTGATCACTTGCGAGTCGAGTGCACCATTTTTTGTAATTTACAAATCCGGGCCCGAACCCACACCGTATTGGTGATAGGCTTGTATGAGTTGTTAGGTAACCCAACTACCTAACTCATTGAGCCACCCGGGCCCCTATACGCAATATAGCCGCTAACAAAGACTAAATTTTTGCCCCTATCCAACTCTCCAGTTGTAGTCAAACGTCTTTGACCCAGTTGACCAATCCATTCCCCCATTTCAGTAAAGTTTTTGAATTTCATTGAACTAGGAATTAATACCAACTCACTGGACGTTAAGCAATAACTAATCAATCAATGATCGTCTTTCACGAAAGTCGTATATTTAAAAAAGAATTGAAACTGTGGTAGCAGGAAACCAAAGAATCTAAACAGGATAACTAGAATCAGTTAAGGTCACCTACATCTGAGGGAGGAGAACCCATTACATTATTTAGAGACTGTAAACTTCAATAATAAATATATTAAAGAAAAAACATGAAGATCTACCAAAGAAATGCCAAAATCGGCTAAGGTTACCGATATCTGGGGGAGGAGAACCTTAGTTTTATAATTGATCACAATATTTAGAGACTGAACATTTTGCTTAGTGTTGTTTATGGTGTTTAATGCCACTTTCAACGATATTTCAGTTATATCGTGGCGGTCAGTTTTATTGGTGGAGGTAACCGGAGTACCCGGAGAAAACCACAGACATGCCGAAATTTAAGTCACTGACAAACTTTATCACATAATGTTGTACACCTCGTCCTGATCGAGATTTGAACTTATAACATCAGTGGTGATAGGCACTGAATGCATAGGTAGTTGTAAATCCAACTTCCATACGATCACGAACACGTCGGCCCCTATATTATACAGAAACTGTAAATATCAATAATAAATACATTTAGTATATCTAATCTAATCAGGGGTCATCCTGGTCATGATCGTATGGTAGTTGGATTTACAACTACCTATGTAATCGGTGCCTATCAACACTGATGTTGTGAGTTCAAATCTCGATCAGGGCGAGGTATACAACATTATGTGATAAAGTTTGTAAGTGACTTGCGACAGGTCGATGGAGTTCTCAGGGTACTCAGGTTTTCTCCACCAATAAAACTGACTGCCACGATATAACTAAAATATTGTTGAACAGCTTCATCAATGTTCATGTCGCTGTCACTGTTCGCCATAGCAATAAATCGATACTTTCTTCGATGTGAATAACTTCCTCGTGTGTTCGTTCAGCCATTTTGTTTCATAAAATAAAAGTAATCTGAGCAATAATTATTTTTTTTGTAAAATCGTGTCACCAGTCCTTTAAACACAATGACCAGCCAATCATAAATTGATGGTATTATTTAGAAAGTGTTATAAATATATCTAATAAATCTTGATGATCTAATGATGAAATGGCGATGAATGTATATGAATACACAAACAAATAAATCGTGTTAATATATAATTATTAATATAACATATAAATACTATACCACAAAAAATATGAATTTATGAAAAAGTAATTCTCCCGAATGACTTAACCTACAAAAAGTGTCAAATATAATATGAAATATATGTCTTACAAGAAAATCGTATTATTAATATATTCATGACACGAGAATAAAGAAGGATCAATCTTGTCTTGTTTATCGCTTGGTTTACCAAATTTGATGGTTTTGGCGGGAAAAAACCTAGATTGAGGTTTATTTCCCAAGATTTCAAGATATGAGGATTTTAATAATGATTTTAAAAACTCAATTTTGTCTTTTTTATCGCTTGGTTTACCAAATTTGATGGTTTTTGAGGGGAAAACATAGATTGAATTTATTCAAGATTTCAAGATTTCAGGATTTTAATAATAATTAAAAAAAAAACCCTCACTTTTGCATAACTCTTTGCGCTACAGGAGAATATTTAGGTAGACAATACAAAATGAGTGGCAAGTTTAAATGAGGTGCAGGGGCGGATCCAGGATTTCAAGTTGGGGGGGGGGGGGGGCGCACTTAAAAAAAATTGCGCGGAGGGAGGCGCGAAAAGTTTTGGGGTATTTCTTGAGAAAAATCACGATTTATGTAAAAAAAATCCTATTTTTTCCAATTTTAGGGGGGGAGCCACCCCCACCCCCCCCCCCCCCCCCCCTGGATCCGCCCCTGAGGTGGTTATCTTGTCTTGTTTATCTGCTTGCTTTATCACATTTGATGGCGGGAAAAACCTAGATTGATTTTATTCAAGATTTCAGGATTTTAATTATAATTTTTTTTTAAAACTCAATTTTGTCTTTTTTACTGCTTAGTTTGCTAAATTTGATGGTTTTGGAGGGAAAAACCTAGATTGATTTTATTCAAGATTTCAATAATAATTTTAAAAACTGACGGTTGCATTAATTTTTGCGCAACAGGAAAATATTCATACAATCCAAAATCATTAACAAGTTTAGAAGAGAAAAAAATAGTCAATGATTATGTATACATTAATGAGAAAAAAATAAAAAAAAACTATATTTTTCCTATCGCAAGGTCTGTCCGAAATAAACGCTAAAGAAAACCAAACTGCAACCAAAAATGGACAATCGAACAGAGAAACATTCACAAAAAAAAAAAACGGGAGTGGACATAAGTGTCTGCGAAGGGTAAGATGTTTTTGTTTATTATAAAACACCAGCTGTATTGCTCATAGTCCGGTAACAGTCTGATCGGAGATAACGACAAGAAAAAAATTCACGAAAAAACGAGCAGATAGATATTTCGTAACGGTCAGTGATCGGTACCTGTTAACGACTGTATCATTTTTGTAGTAATGATTTCCCCTAGCTAGGAAGAACGTAGCCTGGTTTGAGTGGCTTTTGCGATAATTCTATATTTAAAAAAAAATATAGATATATAAATAGATGCTTAATACCTTGGTACGTTCTTTCTTGAAAATTTGATTTTAAATTACAGATCTTTGTGACGGAAACACATATGCCACCACTCCCCATGTCAAAAATGGTCCGATCAAAAATACGCAATTTTCGATATGGTTTTAAGCAAGCATGCGAAGTTTAAGGAATACCCTTTGAAAATGCGTACAAACTTTTAAGGTGACGGGCACGTAGAAAACAATACACCCCCCCCCCCCCCCCCCACCCCCACACAAGAAGCAGAGGCATAATTACATGAACTGCATGGATGTTAAACAAGTCATGGAACTTTCTTGTGGCTTAAAGAGACAATAATTGGTTTTTTTATATAAATACATTCACAATTGATGTTTGATTTTATATACCGTCTCAAAGTCTTTATGAATCAACTTACCTGCTTCTAAATACCCATACGATGTACATGAAATCTTTGATTTTTTTTTGATTTTTGATTTATTGTGTCTTAGCGTCACTTTCAACAATATTTCAGCTATATCATGGCGACCAGTTTTAGTGGTGGAAGAAGCCGGAATACCCGGAGAGAACCACCGACCATGGGCAAGCAACTGGTAAACTTTATCACTTGCGGCTGCGAGTCGAGTGCACACGTTTTTGTGATTTACAAAGCCAGACGCGAACCCATGCCGTATTGGTGATAGGCTTGTATGAGTTGTTAGGTAATCCAACTACCTAACTCATTGAGCCAGCCGGACAACATTTTGAAGAGTGTCTCAACTGTGTCTAATTCACTGCTGCCGTTATATATCAAATAGTGTTAAGATTGCTGTGTTTGCTTTGTTTGTTTATTTGATGGTGTTTAACGCCACTTTCAACAATATTTAATATTTCAGTTGTATATCGTGGCGGTCAGTTTTATTGGTGGAGGAAACCGAAGGACCCGGAGAAAACCACCGACCTGTCGCAAGTCATTGACAAACTTTATCATATAATGTTGTGCACCTCGCCCTGATCGAGATTCGAGCTCACAACATCAGTGGTGATAGGCACCGATTGCATAGGCAGTTGTACATCCAACTACCATGCGATCACGTCCACGATGGCCCTTAGATTGCTGTGTACTGTCGGATAATTTTGATTAGTTGACATGCAGGGTGGATATATATTTTATTATTTAAGCACCCACTATAAGAGTCATTTTGCTTTTTACTAAGGCAAGGTAATTCTATTAATTATAACAATTTTCCTAATAGAAATACAATACTATATTGTGGCCAGGGAATTTAGGGGTAGATTTTAGTAGTTAGAACAACACCCTTCCCCCAAATAAAAACAAAGCTATATATTCTTTTTATGTCTCGTTTGCATTCTAATCTTTTAACACTCATATTAAGATATAACATACAGTGATTGTAAATAGATACATAACGTATAACTAATAGGCGATTATATAACAAGTGGTAATAGCGGATTAATTCCTGAATACGTTTAGCACATGAAGTACATGTGTAGGTGTATCAGTATTATTTCTTCTTGATAACTTACTGATAATTTAATATAATTAAGAGTATTGAATTACCTTATTATATATATTGATTAAAGCAAAAACATAAAGCCCCTTTCCATTTAGAGAGCCCGGGTGGTTCAATGAGTTAAGTAGTTGGATTACATAACTCATACAAGCCTGTCACCAATACGGCGTGGGGTGGAACTGTATTTGTAAATTACAAAAAGGGTGCACTCGAGTGACAGCCGCAAGCGATAAAGTTTACCAGTTGCTTGCCCATGGTCGGTGGTTCTCTCCGGCTTCTTCTACCACTAAAACTGGTCGCCATGATATAGCTGAAATATTGCTGAAAGTGGCGTTAAACATCCTCTCTATTTATAGATACGGTATGTAATATTTATATCACGGTTTTCCGAGTTAAACAGTTAAACAATCTCACGCGTTCGATACAGTTTAACTGGGAAAATCGTGGTATAAATGGTTTGTAACATGAAGCCATGCAATAACACATCTAGGTCGTTGATTATTGCACTTCTCTCTGAGAGAAATAAAACTACAGCCCAGATTTAAAGTGTTCAATATCTTGTATCTGCATGTATTATTTCATAGTTCTTAGCTGTTGCTTACATAAACCATACAAAGATCAAAGGAAAAAAATGCATTTATGTTACAAATATTGGTTAAAGCAAAGACATAAAACTCTTTTCCATGTGAAAATAACATGTGATACCATGTTTAGCCTTTTCGATTGATTGGCGTTTAACGCCAACTTTAGCAGTATTTCAGCTATATCGTGACGTATGACAGTGCAACTACTGAGAATATATTATTTATTGAAATGCCAAATATAAATCAATTAGAATAACATTTGTATTTTTTTTTTAAATAATTTTGTAAGCATCTCCGAATTCGTCTTCATTGCCACATGGACAGGAAGTTCATCTTCACATTTTCCTAAAACTAAAAGTCACCGAATTCGCCTTCATCATCATAGTTCCTTTATCCAATTTCCTTGTGCTAAGCATCGTTGAGTTCGTCTTCGTCGTTATACAAAAGTTCCTCTACCAAAGCAAAGCTGGATGTTTCTGACTTGATAATGTCGTTTTGGTTTTGTTGTTCTACCGACAGCTTTTTTGGAGGCGGAGACGGAGGGACAGGTGGGTAAACCGTGCGTGATCTCTCCGGGGTCGACGTTGCCTTTAGTTTACCGGGTCTTGGACTCATTCCTCCTCCTCCTCCTCCGCGTTTTTGTTTCTCGACCGATGACCTTGACACGAGAGTATATGCACGTATTGGCCTTTTATTCAAGGTGAAAACATCAACAGTAGAAGCTACGATTTTCATCTGACCGAGTTGTTTCATATAATCTACAAATCCACGAGCGTTACGTTCAATGTTCAATTCTAACTGGATATATTTGACCTTGTCTTTTAGTCCTTGGAGGTATTTATCAGTCTGGAGCAGCATTTCATGCACCGACTGCAGCTGTATAAACATTTGATTTTCGGATGACATTTCTTTCTTTTGTTCCGTTTCGTGTAACAAATTTGCAAGTTTTAGTTTCCTTTCGCTAAATTCTATTTCTTGCGTTTTAATCAGATCGCGATGATGCGAATACGCTTCGTTTAACTGACCTAGTAAATTGTTTTCAATTGTGTCAAGATGATTTTCCATATCTTGGCGAAGTTGTTTGATATCAATTTCCAATTTCTCTCGACGTTCGTCTAATTCTAATACATTTTTTACCCGATTTTCAATCAGTTTACCTATACCGTCCAACATTTCCTTGATTTTTTCTGTAGCAGACGACACAACTGGTGATGATTTTAAACCACGTGATGCTTTATCCATTCGTAACACTTGCTTACAGTGGTTGTGAAAATCTTGATAACAAATATGGCAGTGGGTTGTTCCATGACTGGTACAGAAAAATTCCGCTTTATTTCGCAGATGCTTAGAACAAAATATTTCATGAGCTAAGATGGACGCCGGAAGCTTAATATATTCATCAATTGGCAAGGGTTTGTGGTTCTTTGTGATTCCAAGCTTCCGGTGAGCATTATCACAGTCTTCACATAAGCACTCCGCACAGACGGAGCACCACGACACCGCATTCTTTTCAACATCGTGGTTCTTGCAAGGGTCACAATGAGGTGTTATTGTAGTCATGGTTATTTTGAGTCTACAAGAGAAGGTAATAATTATTCAAATAAATTGACATTTTTTAATATATACAGCGTGCTGATCAGGGCCGGTCTTTGAAGGGGCGTGGTCCAATTGTTATCTGTAAAACATGTAATGTGTTGTATGTACTTGAACAACCGAGAGCAGATAACTCCAACGTGGGGCTCAATTGTGAGCAATTGCTCCAAATCCCTTAAGGCCGGTCCTGGTACTGATACATGTATATGGACGGGTTAGACATACTTGCGATGGGGGTCCGACCTATAATCCGACAGTCCGATAATCCGACGGTCCGATAGTCCGACAGTGCGATAGTCCGATAGTCCGACAGTCCGATAGTCCGACAAATGCTATATTTCTTTGAAAGTTAACACTATAACATGTGTAATATGGGGCCAGAAATCGAACCGTTTACTCACCAAAGAAAGGTCCAGAACATCGGAAACACGATATCATAGACGGGCAAACAATTGGCAGGGCCACACAAGAGCTAAAAAAACCCACATATATGAACAACGCGGACTCCATAAAGACCTGGATCCAATCGTGATGAACCGGTAGTGTAAGTATCCCGTATATTTTTTAGTAGCGACTACTTCAGGCTTTATTTAAGTAGCGCGTAGCCGAGTCCAGCCAAGAAAAGTCACTATTAAAAAGAAAGATGAAATAAATGAATACACAAGAAAAAAAAAGAAATACAAAAAAAAGGAAAAGCCAAAAGGAGAGCGTACCAGTGTCCCCCGCCCTTTATCATGGAATATTTATGTTAAAAAGCAATGTCGACACACCATTAGAGCTGGATACAATAACGTGTGCGAATTGATTGATTGATTGATTGCTCAAGGTCCAGCAAGCAATATTTCGGTCATATTCAGGATTAGAAAAGTTTGTAAGCAAAAATTCAGAAAGAGGGGACTCTGGGATGGGTCAACATGGGCAACGGCTTAACACGGGAACTTGTTTTTCTGTCTCTTCCGACGACAAGTTGGTTCTATTTTCATTCCCCGGGATTCCGACGGGTGACCCTGCTATAGTCGCCTTCTACGACAAACGCATATATAAAAAGTTACGATTGAAGGAATTGTCCCTAAGTGACCCCTTATATCACGGAAAGAAACAGCATCGGAATATGACAAAATAAACAACTGTGCCATGATACGCCCCCCCCCCCCCCTCTTTTATGACAATTGAAGGTCGGTTGCTCAGCGTGAGAACAGTAATTAATATTCTGCACTTTTTTAAACTAATTAATTGTATATACATGGTACCATATGAAAACTGGCGTTTTCCAAACTGACTAAAATCACACCTCTCACTTGCTCCCCCTTTTATCAATACAATGTATGTCACGACGTGACCTATCAGTAAAAGGGGGAACAAGTGAGAGATGTTATCGTACGAGGCGTGGACGGACGGACGAACAGCGGTATGCCATAATAAACCCGTATTTTGACGGGCGTATAAAAATGAATGGCCCATATCCTGAAATTACGAATATATCATTTTTGGCCAAATTATTTTTCAAAACTTTCATCAGTTTAAAGCATTTGTCGGACTATCGGACCGTCGGACTATCGGACTGTCGGATTATAGCTACGTCCCCCTTCCGATGAATGCAAATGAAAGGAAATCACGAGAGCTGTCTAAACCACAACAAAGTCAATTGCACGATTTTCCTATCAATGATTGATGATCGCTTTAAAGCGATTTGTCAAAGCGTGATACATGTAGTATTGATGTCGTCAAAGTTTTCGCTGAGTAAGAAATGATAATTTATGGATGTAATTGAACGTGAGAGACTATTCAACTTTATACTTAGACACAAATTAAAGTATTTCATGCTGTTTTAAGTTTCAGTCTAGTAGGGTCGCAAGTCTTAAATAATAAGGATAACTCATACCCTAACATGAGTATGAAACGACCCCTACCCTGCAGTCGAACGTTACAGACCCCTACCCTGCAGTCGAACGTTACAGACCCCTACCCTGCAGTCGAACGTTACAGACCTCTACCCTGCAGTCGAACGTTACAGACCCCTACCATGCAGTCGAACGTTACAGACCCCTACCCTGCAATCGAACGTTACAGAACCCTACCATGCAGTCGAACGTTACAGACCCTACCCTGCAGTCGAACGTTACAGACCCCTACCATGCAGTCGAACGTTACAGACCCCTACCCTGCAGTCGAACGTTACTAGTTGCTTATCCATAAACGGTACTTACCTATAGCGTATCAACAATTTATCTCTCAGATGTGGGGTTATCTACCGGAAACCAAACATTAAAGTAAGAAGAGAGTGAGTGATTGTTGTTTAACGCCACCACAGCTATTGCATGGTGAGAACAAGTTATATTTTATGAAATGATGATGATTATGTCCGCTTTGTACCAGACAAACACGCGTAGATGGACTTTTATAGTGTTAGCTCACTGAAACAACGGTTCGCGGATAGACACGTACATTATCCTTATTCCGAATCAACCATGTAGTCTTTTTTCTTACTCTTACACCTTAATGCTGTGTGCTTAGCGGGGAAGCAGCAAATACCTTTGAACTTTGGTTTGACCCGACTGGGGATTGAACACATGAACTACAGCACTCTAGACAAACACACTAGTCACAACACCGCCGATGTGGTTAGTCAAGTAAACGTGAATTATTCTTACAAATACAATTATCTGATGTTCTCGTGGCAAGTAGAATTTTGATTGGCTAAAAAGGTACTTTTAAAACTTCAGGGAAGCCGTGCGGTGACAGAAAATCAATAATCGCTCTCACCTATGTGCTGTCCATTTACATTGTGCACAGCAGACGACACACATTTCACAAGATGACAGAAAATCAATAATCACTCTCTGTGATCTTCGTCCAAAGATACACGTATTTATGTTTTTCCTATAATAAGGACATACGTGTACTTATTAATGTTGGAACATTCAGATAACAATGTTAGTACCGCTTTGTTTTTTTCATTGTATTATTATATTTCAAAAGCGCTCACTTCCTCATACACTTCTGAAACAGTGTCTTCACGACTAATATCACAATCTTAAAGATTGTATTTTTTTTACACTTGAATTTAGAACTTTATTATCGACTAAATTTGATACATATAAAAAACGTTAAAAGTTGTAAAAAATGTATGAACTTACCTCATAAAATTAGAAATATTGATTTTAAAACACCCCAGTTATATCGCACTAATTTCTTTAAACAATAGACGGACTTTTAAACAATTAAATTTCATTTTTTGAAACAAAGACCATAGAAATTTGATATCGATAAGAATTTCACACTTCATTTTCCAAAGAATATAATGTTAAATGGGAGATAACTCGTGTTTAAAAAAAATTATATTATATAGTCCCTTCTTAATATTATCTCATGAATATTAATATCTAAGTCAAAACGAGGCTAAGTGTACAAGAACATCTCCAGCGTCCTTAGTGATAATGGCAAACTGCTATAATGAAAGAGATTTGGACATTATTCCAGACCTTACCTTTACATTTGTGGAAAACTATGAAAAATCCTGTAAATCTTCATCTGGGAAAAAGTCAGTTAACAAAAGATTTAAGTACTTCAGTGAGGGATATATCCATGACTTAAAGGGTATGTAAAACTTTTTATATATAAACTAACATATACATATGCACATGTAAACATCTTTTTATTAAGCACTTACTTGACACAACACAACTTCACTCCTATATAAAACATGCATTCCATAGTAAGGCCAAGATTTCTATGATATATGTTTCTGTTTTCATTTTCAATTAAAAAAAATATAATTTCCCTACCTACCTACCCACCTGCTGTTAGTGTGGGTCGGCAATGCCAAACAAACAATATTTTAAGGGTGGCCCCAGGTATTTATCAGACTATGCCTTGAGCTGTACTGTAGGAAAGGTTCGAATCGCTTTGTTTTCTTTTACAGTAGTTAAAGCTTGAATCGAGTTTGTTAATTATCTGAAACGGGTCCCGTCGGTCTGTCATGAACTGGACACATATTTTGAATATACAACTTGTCAGAAAATCATGATAACCACAACATTTCTTCATGTCTCTGTAAACTTATCATGATAATATATAAACCAGATGTGCTGTGTTTTTGCAATGTAGTTACCATATTCTTGGCAAAAAACAGCTTATGAAATTGTTTGAAATGTTTTATTTGCAGTTCAAAAGCTGTCAGATGGTTGTGAAGTGTCCGGAAAATGCTTCCGATCACAGAAGAGTTAATGAACCACCTCATGCAGTAAAGATTTGTATAAACGTAAAAAAATAATTTTCAATTTGTCTATTCCTTTTTTTTTTGCAAAATATCTTAAAAATAAATTAAAACTATTAAAATTCTAATTTGTGGAGGAAAATATGATCAATGCTTTGCTGTTTCATATACATGTACGTATATCTAGCTAATTCATCTTACTTTATTTGTTCATTTCATATAATAATTTTTTCCAGATTGTATTTTCTAATGATGACATCCCAACTATAAGAAAAGCTGATTGCTCCTGCCCAATAGGTCTGTCAGAGGCATGTGGATATATAACTGGATTGTTGTATCAATTAGTTAAGTACAAAGTATTAAACTTAAAAGCACTGCCAGAAGATGTTGCTAAAACGTCTCGGGCACAGACATGGCACACCCGCAGAGGAGAACAAATTAAAAGTAAAGAAGCACAAGACTTAGAAGTCGCAGGCTACCGAAAATTTGATTTAGATAGAGAATCAGCACCAAGAACAGATAAGTCAACTCTATATAACCCAGTTAGAGGAGGTCAGGTTGATTGGTGTGGACACTACAGTAACTTATCAGAAGCTTGTCCGGATATGCTGATTTTACCTGCACTGAAAAACTATGATGTTCCTATAGTTACTAAAAAATTTGGTAAATACCCAAAGGGTTCTGTATTGAGCTACCACCAGCCACTTGAGAGCAACTGTATTATTAATATCTATGATGGGATTGCATTTCCAGATTTGCCTCTTGAGAATGTTATGCAGAATGGGTGTTCTTTTGTGTTAACAGAATCACAAATCTGAAGGTCTTAAATTACAACTAACAGAAATAAAGATATTTGAAGGGCAAACAAGATTACAAAGTCTTACATCTTTATGGTTTAAAGCAAGACGGCACAGAATAACAGCTTCTCAAATGGGAGAAATTTGTAAAAGGAGGAAGGACCATGAAGCACTGGTAACTAGGCTACAAACGACAAGAAGATGTATGACAGCTGCTATGCGCAGAGGTCACATTTGCGAACCAATAGCAGGGAAAGCATATGCCACAAAATGCAAAACAAAGTAAACCTTTACCCCTGTGGTGGTGTTGTTAATTTGTGGTCACCATGGATTGCAACAAGTCCAGACAGAAAGGTGTACAACCCCGAGAGAAATTCTCCATTCGGTCTTTTAGAAATCAAATGTCCAATTGTACAAAACATAAATGAAGTGAAATGCTTGAAAAAGGATGCTGATGGACAGATGAAATTGAAACGTAATGACAATTATTTCTATCAAATTGTGACACAAATGGCTGTAACAGGTCTATAATGGTGCGACTTCTACGTTTGGTGGGAAACTGGAGACCACTTGGAAAGTAAATTTTTTTATGATGATGTATGGCAAGAAACAAAAAAAATAAGGCAGACGACTTTTATTTTAGATATGTCATCTAAATATCTTGACTCTGTTGTTTTGACCATGACTGAACCAGTGGTCCCTTGAAATTGGCTAGAAGACAAGCAACAGTCCACAACTGATTAATAGATCCAGCCAAGGACATAGGGATGGCACTGTCAAATAAATGATTTTCCTTAATTCGTTTATTCATTCTTTCCACATGTATTCTTAGTCTTGCAATTTGCTCTGTTTCACGAATCTCACTTCCTGAAAAACGGCGTTTAGAACTCAGAAAAGGGGGAATGTTTAGTGTCACATCTATTTGTGATAATATTTTTCTCAATGTAAATCCTTTATCCGTCATTACATCATCACCTGCTTCTAACAGACCAAGAAGGCACGACAGCTTAGTTATTTCAACATCAGATATACACCCTGTGTACAAAGATGAAACAAAGGTAGCAGCACCACACGGAGCTATTCCCAGGAGACATTTGAAGGTATTCGTTCCATTTATATTTTGAATACAGTTGTGAATTTAGAATAAGTGAAGATGGCTGTTGCGTCTTGATTTCTATGCAGTAAATAATAACTCTGGTGTTTGGATATGTTGATTTGAAACACTCTGGCATAAGATCTTGAATTTGTGTCTTCGTTAGCCAAATTGGAATAGTTCCAAGAACAAAATACAGGAAATTCGCCCAAGTTACTATTTTCCTGCTTACCGTTGGAACAGAGCATTTAAAACGAATGCTTAAATCCTGTTCTAGTAAGCCCATATGCAAACGACACAAAAATATAAACAGCTCGTCTATTAACAGCATATTTCGTTTTCTCCCAGCCAGATTGATTACCTTGCTAATTTGGTAATATGCACTCTGCATGTTTTGAGCTGTGGGCTCAATACATCTGTAAAAAGCCAGAAAAGTATCGTATGTTTGAAATCCGGTATAAAAATTTACCATTGTATTATCACGGGAAAATCTGTAGATTCCGAACTTTTCCAATTTCAACTGCTGAGACAAGTATTCACATTCGTCACTTTTTTGTTTCAATTTTTCTTCTAAATCCTTGATTACTGCATCTTTGTCATCCAGTAAAGCATTACTCTCCTTTATATCACTGTCCAAACAAACTTGGTCCAAGCTTGGACCTTCTTCATCTTCATCAATCCTAGCTGTTGAAGTGTGTGGCACTGAAGTCATCACTTTTCTTTGAAGACTTCGTCTTGGTGTTTTTGGTTGTTGCCAGTTGAAAATGGTAGGAATAGCTTCTGGATTTAGTCTTTTTCGAACAGGATTCCATCCTTTGCAGTCCTCTGATCTAAAATGTTTGGAGCAAACAACTGTTGCACTTGTAATCTGCAATATAAATAGAATTTAAAGTTAAGTTAGGTATCATGGGGAACACTTGAAAATGTACGACTACCGGGTATTTGAAGTACATGAATAAATAGGATTAATTTATGATATATATTAATATTTATTGAAACGTTTACGGTAGATTTTGAGAGAATGAAAGAAGAGAAAGGTGAATAACTTTTGGTTTGATCTGATTAGAGAAACAGTTGATTTCATCTGAAAACTGCAGAAATATTGAAAGTGAAAAATACTTACATTAAATAGTGGTCCTTCATCTCGTCTAATTTTGATGATCCATTGTCTCTTCAGTTCAGGATTTTTGGGGATATGATTAAAATGTAATTCAGGATTATATCTTTGAATCAGATGTACACAATGGCACACGACAATGTAAGGCAGATTTACTTTTATTTACAGTAGAATTATCAGTATTAGTAGCCATATTATCAATTTGTTGCTGTAACCGCTTGCACACTTAGCATCGCTTTGAGATAGGAATGCAAAATATGCATATAATTTGAAAGGGAACTTATAAATTAATTTATGGCAAAACATAAATTTTCTGGTCTAGGGGAGACAACTCTATGCGACTCTTCAATTAACCTCAATTACATCATGATTGACAGCTATTGAATTACATCTGAGCAGCCTCAGTTTCATTACATTAATTTGATCATTGGCTGAATATCCATTTTGTTTTGAAGAAAAGGAAAATGGAATTTTAACATTTATACAACAATGACACACAAATATCTAATCTATTGGACAATATGTATAAAATGTGGTAATACTACCCTCTAATAAAAGTAGATACTAATGTTCTTAGTGGAGAAATGTGTGGGTGGTTGATGGGTGCTAAAATTCCCTTTTCCTTTTCTTAGAAAAAAAGGATATTCAGCCACTGATCAATTTAATGTAATGGAACTAAGGCTGTCCAGATGTAATGTATGTCTTCAGTGCCAGAGATAAATTTTGTGTATCCACTTTCTATACGTAATTGTTGACAAATTATAAATAGAGATGAGAATGAAGGGACAGATGTACAATGATATAGCAGACACATTCTCTTGCCAAATAATTGGTGTACCAGAAACGATAACTTCCTCATCTACTGAAACTAGTGTACTAATCTCATTAGCATCCAAGTGTCTTTATATATATAAGATATGGATGAAGAAAATGTAAAATATAAAGCCACTGGATACCAATTTTTCTTTTTTTTTCTTTTGTTTTGTATTAACCAAGTTCTTGTGACAAGATAAACGATAAAGTGCATCAAATCATACAATGACTACAATGGCCAGCCTCTGACCAACTGATATGAGACCCTTAAATACTACTGAGAATAGTATAAAGTTTTCAAAGTGTTGTCAAAAACTAATTGATGCTTATCCAGATGACTTGAACAGTAATTTATCTACTGAGCTTCAGCAGTTTCACTCATATATTCGACACAAGTTTAGTGCAACAAAAGCTAGATTGAGTCATGCTGAATAAAGTAATTGTAGAAGACAACATTGAGTGTGCTTTTCCAAACTTGGAGATTAGCTTGCGTATATTTTTAACATTAATGGTCACAAACTGCACAACTGAACGCCCATTCTCTCAAATGAAGCGTATAAAAAATCCAAACAGAACACCGATGAGACAAGAGAGGCTGGAATCCGTATCTCTACTCATGATTGAAACAGACATGTTGCGCCAAATTGACTTTGAGGATTTAATCAAAGACTTTGCTAATAAGAAATGTAGTAGAAAACTCGTTAAAGTGTAATTTTGTTTCTTTTTTAAATATTGACAATACTAGCTCCTGATGATAAACACAATGCTTAGTATTTCTGTTTGTATTGTTCCATTTATAATTTAAAGGCACACAGGCTGTCAGAATTGAATGTTTTGTTTATATTAAAAGTTGCCAACATTCGATGTTTTGTACTAATAAAATATTCTGAACAAAAAGCCAGGTTTAAAAAATATGTTATAATATCGTAATTAGTGAAAATAATTCGAATGTTTAGCATCGGCTGTTGGTGGAATCGTCATTAACACATGATTAATTATGAATCGGCTGCAGTTCCGAAGCTTCCCGCGCAGCGTGTGATAACTGCTATAAATAACTGAGGATGGATGATGAGGTAAGCATGTTGCATGTAAATCCATTAGAATTCATATATTATAAGAAATATATCTATAAAATTGGATCCCGGGGTAATCAGTTAAGATTATATAATGGTATTTGCACATACTACATTTTCTTCATCAACCAACAATTTCGCACATGCGCAAGCGCTTTCCCGAATGAGTTCACTGTCAGGTCGTATGATATTATGAACAATTTCAACTGCAATATATCTTTATGGTTTTCTAAATCAAAGTTTAGGTCTTATATTGGGAAACATTTTTTTTAGATTAAAACAACGGCCTGTATGCCTTTCAAAATTGAATAGCAAGTTAAAGACTTGCATTGTATCTGTTGTCCTACTTATAAGTAAATATTCTGTTGATACTGTTGTCTCCCCCAAAACATAGAGTACAGTCACTGTGTTAAATAAATATGAAAAACAGATATTTAAATGATTTTAATATAAGAGGTTTGACCTGACTAAAAATTGAATTCTGAATTTAATGTTAGGCATTTGACAACTATGTTGAGTCTTGTCATTAAGGGGTCATGCTAGTTTTTACATTATGTCAATGGACGTTGCGGGGGCACTAAGGTTGGCATGTGCTTAGGGCATATATTGGCTTTAATCCGGAACTGACACTGACTATATAAAATTATCACAATTAATCACAATAAAAGATAAAAAATATTCCTTTTTTATGGCAAAAGTCACAAAAATAAATATGCGAACAAAACAGACCATCCTGCAATAAATTAGAAAGGTCGCCTTTGTTGCGATCGGACGGTATAGTAGTTGGATTTACAATCACCAATGTAATCTTTCACCATTCAAGTTGAGAGTTCGAGTTCGAGTTCATAAACGGCGATAAACTAGAGTGAAATGTCTATTTAAGTCACACTAAAAACCAAAAAACACACACACACAAAAAAACAAAGTTGAAAACTGTCAATTTGTTGATATATTCTTAACTCAGTGAAAAAAGGTCATCAAATTTTGGTCAAAGGAAGGTAACTCGTGCAGAATTTGACATCAAATAGTCAACACACCAAACGGTTCCTCTCTGTCATTGAAAACAAGAAGTTTTGAAGCTTGTGAAGTCTGATCACATTATTAATTTTGAATAAAAAACCACCGAAAATTATATTTTTGAGATTATTTTGCAATATCTATCTGATGGCTGTTTTTAATAAAGAAACAATGATTTATTGTTCTTTCGAATAAAATAACAGCGAAAACAAACCATTGGCATACTGATGTTGTTAACTTCTAAATAAATAAATTTGGAATTATCCGATTTAATTTAGAAATATGCAAAGCATATAATAGAATCATTAGAATGTAATAATAAATTCCTATAGCCACGATATAACTGAACTATTGTTGAAAGTGGTGCTAAACACAATAACCCGACCCCTAAATTCCTACACGTGTAATTAAAATTTATTAATTTTCCAATCATGACAGGAATAGCTCATTTTCATTTTTCTTTCTTCAGCTCCAGGTCATAATGATGCACAGTCCTTCCTTAGCATCAAGCAACAGGCATCTATGCAAAAACAACTGACCGATAAAATAGATGACAATGATTACAGCTATGAAAGTTTCCTATCACCTGGCAGCTAATGGCTTGTGAAAGAACCAATTAATACCATATTATAATGGATAGATATTGAAAGGTTAAATGTAGCACCCGATTAATGCTACTTCTGTAAAAGTCTGAAGATACCAAAGAGGTAATCAGAAACCGTAAATCTATAAGAAAAACAGACAATACAATGGCCAAAAGAAAAAAGTACAAACAATCAAATATATGACGGATAAACACTATAATAAAATATCACCAAAGCATAGTCAGTCACTGTTCTTATCACTGCTGTGGACTGACTACATCACAAGCATATCAATTTGTCCTGGATGTGGTCGAGTGGTCTAGGGCGCTGGACGTAAGGCTAAGCGAATGGTGCTGCAGTGTTTCAATGGTGTGGGTTCAAATC
The DNA here is from genome assembly GCA_963680875.1 of Bathymodiolus brooksi. NCBI lineage: Eukaryota > Metazoa > Mollusca > Bivalvia > Mytilida > Modiolidae > Bathymodiolus > Bathymodiolus brooksi. The sequence goes on along the minus strand of OY804586.1, from coordinate 34,886,015 downwards.
CCGTCGAGAGAAGAACAAAAATTTGACAGCTCTAAAATCTAATTCTAACACTGTTTGGTTTAATTTTCAGACGTATATAATATTTAGTATTAACCTAGTATCCTTTAAAGTAACTTTGAGATCCAGTGGGACAGATATATTGTATGGTTGTCACTTGCTTCTAGACGTTTGTATAATATACTTTATTTCCTGTGACTGTATAATGAATTCTTCATTATCCTATCCAATATATTAAAAATTGCTGAGTTAGATTGCTGTCAAATTATAATATTAAGTATATATGTACCATCTACACACGCTTATACACATGTCTTACGTCTATCCCTAGATTTGCCTTACGAGACAAGGTAACACTACGACTATTGAAGCTCCTTTTTTAGGGAGTGGATGTGGTCTAGTGGTCTAGGACGCTGGACGTAAGGCTAAGCGAATGGTGCTGCAGTGTAACAATGGTGTGGGTTCAAATCCCGTCGAGGGAAGAACAAAAATTTGACAGCTCTAAAATCTAATTCTAACACTGTTTGGTTTAATTTTCAGACGTATATATATATATATACAAACGTCTAGAAGCAAGTGACAACCATACAATATATCTGTCTCACTGGATCTCAAAGTTACTAAGGATACTAGGATAATACTAAATATTATATACGTCTATCAAAATAATTTGGCTTCCGCCGCGAGCTTTGATGTCTCCAGTATTTAATACCACTCTCTTTCACTTTGTTCAGTTCTTTATTTATCTTCTTTTTCTTTCTATCATATGTTGTCTCCTTCATATTTCTCGGTGTTGGTCATATTATGTTGAACCCCACTAAAAACCAATGGTCTGGCAGAAGTGACGTAAAGACCCAGAATTCTTTGCGCGTGGATTGATGACTCGTAAGGTTTATGACCCTTTGGAGGACAAAATAGAGGGGCGGTTCCAGAGACTCTTTTGACGGGGGAGAGGGGGGGGGGGGCTCAGCTATGAAGCAATATTTTCAATAATAGATGGAACCAGCTGTAGCCACAAAGCGGTTCTGGCGTGTAGGTCGGTAAATCTTGTTTACATTTCATTTAGCGTATAGTCGAGAAAAGGTACAGTTATTGACTTCCTAAAGTAGTCGTTCGCTGTTTGAACATTATCTCTCATTATTTGTCTCCTGCATATTCTAGGTTTTTCAACCTCTCAAAACACTGGCGGTTGAATTGTTCAAAATGTGCTCGGCATTCTTCTAGTGAATATTTTAATATTAGTTTAGACATATTTCATTAATTAATTCAATATAACATTACAATATTCAGCTATATACATTACTTAATAAGACGTAATTAATAGGATTGGCAATATTTTAATATTGCACTAATGTTTCTCTTATTACATGCTTTGATGCGGTAAAAAAATATATATAAAAAAATTATTTGACAACTTACTGAATAACAGATGGCTAAAGGGAAGTTTTTTTCAATTTAAATACGTGGCTTTTGACAAATGCTATGTTTAACAAGTATGTATAACTTAGTACATATATACTCGTATATATATATATACGTCTGAAAATTAAACCAAACAGTGTTAGAATTAGATTTTAGAGCTGTCAAATTTGTGTTCTTCCCTCGACGGGATTTGATCTCACACCATTGATACACTGCAGCACCATTCGATTAGCCTTACGTCCAGCGCCCTAGACCACTCGACCACATCCACTCCCTATATAATGTTTTTTTGTAGAACAAAAACATTTTGATTTCAATAATGGCATGTACAAACGATAAGAGTACTTCAGCCGACCATAGTGTACCCACGCAAGAAAACATTGTTTCTATCACTGAGAGATCCAAGGGACATAACAAATTGGGGCTAGTTTCTCCGCTATTGAATACAACCCCTCTGAACAATTGAGTTTTAGTTAAGGTGTGATTTATGGTGTTTAACGCCATTTTCAACAATATTTCAGCTGTATCATGATTGTCAGTTTTATTGGTGGAGGAAACAGGAGTACCCGTAGAAGACCACCGACCTGTCGCAAGTCAATGACAAACTTTATCACATAATGTTGTATCGAGTACACCTCGCTATGAACGGGATTCGAACTCACAGCGTTTTAGTTAAGATAAAGTGTTTAGGAAATGCTAGTTATACATTCATAGAGTCTTTGGCATTGTAATTAAAAAATACCCAAGATACAATGCAAATTGATGCGTTGATAGTGCTTCCCACGGGTATAGAAAGTCTAACATTGTCGAACAACAATACACAATCTCAATCGTAGTTACTCGACCATTCTCGCTACCCTACAAATAACCTCGTATGCGTTAGGCGTATAAATCGCACTATCTTTCACATGTCAGTTACTTGAAAGTTTGATAAAGTTATAGTTTAAGCAATTTTCTCTATTTCAATTATTTTCATGGATAAAAGTTAAAGTTTTAATTAGCTTAGCATGATTATATTTTACTTAGTATGTCTTCCATATTGGATTTTCGTGGACTATATTTTTGTGCGGCTTAATAATACCTGACCGTCCGATAGAACTGAAATATTGTTGAAAGTGGCGTGAACACCATCAAACAAACATACAAAGTGTTAGTGGACCCTTGACACACCATATGTCTCTTCATAGTGTTCGTGGTTCCATTGTTATACACATTCACAAGGAAGGGGTCATACGCTCACAAAGGGTTTGTAAACCCTTGTCATACGGTTCCATGACAATTGTATGTGTCTACAAAGTATTTGTAAAGCCCCTGTCATACGGTCACATGACAAGAGTCTGTGTCCAGAAAGTGTTTGTAAACCCCTTGTCATACGGTTCCATGACAATTGTATGTGTCTACAAAGTATTTGTAAAACCCCTGTCATACGGTCCCATGACCAGAGTATCTGTCCAGAAAGTGTTTGTAAACTCCTTGTCATACGGTTCCATGACAATGGTTTGTGTCCACAAAGTGCTTGCAAAACCCTTGCCATACGGTCCCATGACAAGAGTCTCTGTCCAGAAAGTGTTTGTAAACCCCTTGTCATACGGTTCCATGACAATGGTCTGTGTCCACAAAGTATTTGTAAAACCCTTGTCATACGGTCCCATGCCAAGCGTCTCTGTCCAGAAAGTGTTTGTAAACCCCTTGTCATACGGTCCCATGAAAATGGTCTGTGTCCAGAAAGTGTTTGTAAAACCCTGGTCATTCGGTCCCATGACAAGAGTCTCTGTCCAGAAAGTGTTTGTAAACTCCTTGTCATACGGTCCCATGACAATGGTTTGTGTCCACAAAGTATTTGTAAAACCATTGTCATACGGTCCCATGTCAAGAGTCTCTGCCCAGAAAGTATTTGTAAACCCCTTGTCATACGGTCCCATGACAATGGTCTGTGTCCACAAAGTGTTTGTAAAATCATTGTCATGCGGTCGCATGGCAAGTGTCTCTGTCCACAAAGTGTTTGCAAAACCTTGACACACCTCGAGGCAATGAACCTTTCCAAAAAATACGTAGATATCAAGCTTACTGAGAACGATTCATGTCTGAAATAACCTTCATCAGGTACGCTCGATATCGAAATATTGTAAAGCCAAATAATTTAAAAGTATTTGGAAGCAATAAACCAAAGGCCTAAACATGATGCCATAATCGACCAAGGTCAACCATGCATGAAGAAGGAGAACTTTAGATTTGAAAATAATCACATTTTTAGGAACAGTAAATTTCAATAATAAATATATCTAATAAACTATGTCAGTGCCGAAACACTGTGTCCGTGGACCAATTTCTATGCACATTCCCAAGGCAGGAGTTCTACAACTTCTGCGTCTACAAAGTGTCAATAAGTCCTTGTGATACAGTATAGGGACAACGATTCTGAATGAACATGTACTCCGTGCCACACACCTTTCCGAGTTAATGGTTTTGTATATAGATATTGTTTTTTAATCTTTGTAACATTTGGTGATTAGGAGTGTATGTATGTATGAACTACAACTCAAGCTCAAATTAAGATATTGAAAAAAAATATATATAAAAAAATAATTTGACATCTTACTGAATAACAGAGGGCAAAAAGGAAGTTTTTTTCAATTTAAATACGTGGCTTTTGACAAATGCTATGTTTAACAAGTATGTATAAGTTAGTACATATATACTCGTATATATATATATCTACGTCTGAAAATTAAACCAAACAGTGTTAGAATTAGATTTTAGAGATGTCAAATTTTTGTTCTTCCCTCGACGGGATTTGATCTCACACCATTGATACACTGCAGCACCATTCGCTTAGCCTTACGTCCAACGCCCTAGACCACCCGACCACATCCACTCCCTATATAATGTTTTTTTGTAGAACAAAAACATTTTGATTTCAATAATGGCATGTACAAACGATAAGAGTACTTCAGCCGACCATAGTGTACCCACGCAAGGAGTCATTGTTTCTATCACTGAGAGATCCAAGGGACATAACAAATTGGGGCTAGTTTCTCCGCTATTGAATACAACCCCTCTGAACAATTGAGTTTTAGTTAAGGTTTGATTTATGGTGTTTAACGCCATTTTCAACAATATTTCAGCTGTATTTATCATGGTTGTCAGTTTTATTGGTGGAGGAAACAGGAGTACCTGTAGAAGACCACCGACCTGTCGCAAGTCAATGACAAACTTTATCACATAATGTTGTATCGAGTATACCTCGCTATGAACGGGATTCGAACTCACAGCGTTTTAGTTAAGATAAAGTGTTTAGGAAATGCTAGTTATACATTCATAGAGTCTTTGGCATTGTAATTAAAAAATACCCAAGATACAATGCAAATGGATGCGTTGATAGTGCTTCCCACCGGGTATAGAAAGTCTAACATTGTCGAACAACAATACACAATCTCAATCGTAGTTACTCGACCATTCTCGCTACCCTACAAATAACCTCGTATGCGTTAGGCGTATAAATCGCACTATCTTTCACATGTCAGTTACTTGAAAGTTTGATAAAGTTATAGTTTAAGCAATTTTCTCTATTTCAATTATTTTCATGGATAAAAGTTAAAGTTTTAATTAGCTTAGCATGATTATATTTTACTTAGTATGTCTTCCATATTGGATTTTCGTGGACTATATTTTTGTGCGGCTTAATAATACCTGACCGTCCGATAGAACTGAAATATTGTTGAAAGTGGCGTGAACACCATCAAACAAACATATACAAAGTGTTAGTGGACCCTTGACACACCATATGTCTCTTCATAGTGTTCGTGGTTCCATTGTCATACACATTCACAAGGAAGGGGTCATACGCTCACAAAGTGTTTGTAAACCCTTGCCATACGGTCCATGACAAGAGTCTCTGTCCAGAAAGTGTTTGTAAACCCCTTGTCATACGGTCCCAGGTATAATTGGTGGTGGAAATCGGTGAACCCGGAGAAAACCACCGATCTGTCGCAAGTCACTGACAAACTTTATCACATAATGGTGTACACATTGCCCTGATCGAGATTCGAACTGACAACATCAGTGGTGATAGGCACTGATTAAATAGGTATCTGTATTCCAACAACCATGCTATCACAGCCAATACGGCCCCTGTATATATAGGCATGTAGGGACCAACGCCATGATCAGAACATGTCCACGACCAACTGCTACTGATCTATGTTCAGAGATTCCGGATGTGACAACATTTATCTTCTTGACAGTAGATTCATGATGATGATGATAACTCATTTCGAATTAATAGATTTTGTACAATCGTAACTACTCGGTCATTCTCGCTACCCTACAAATAACCTCTTACGTAGAGAGTAGAAATTCTTCTTAAATTGATTGTCGGAAGCTAAGCGAAGTTAAGCCGCACAAAAATATAGTCCACGAAAATCCAATATGGAAGACATACTAAGTAGAATATAATCATGCTAAATTAATTAAAACTTTAACTTTTATCCATGAAAATAATTGAAATAGAGAAAATTGTTTAAACTATAACTTTATCAATCTTTCAAGTAACTGACATGTGAAAAGTAGTGCGATTTATACGCCTAATGCATACGAGGTTATTTGTAGGGTAGCGAGAATGGCCGAGTAGCTACGATTGAGATTTTGCATTGTTGTTCGACAATGTTAGACTTTCTATACCCGGTGGGAAGCACAATCAACGCATCAATTTGCATTGCATCTTGGGTACGTTTTAATTACAATGCCAAAGACTCTATGAATGTATAACTAGCATTTCCTAAACACTTTATCTTAACTAAAACGCTGTGAGTTGTAATCCCGTTCATAGCGAGGTGTACTCGATACAACATTATGTGATAAAGCTTGTCATTGACTTGCGACAGGTCGGTGGTCTTCTACAGGTACTCCTGTTTCCTCCACCAATAAAACTGACAACCATGATAAATACAGCTGAAATATTGTTGAAAATGGCGTTAAACACCATAAATCAAACCTTAGCTAAAACTCAATTGTTCAGAGGGGTTGTATTCAATAGCGGAGAAACTAGCTCCAATTTGTTATGCCCCTTGGATCTCTCAGTGATAGAAACAATGACTCCTTGCGTGGGTACACTATGGTCGGCTGAAGTACTCTTATCGTTTGTACATGCCATTATTGAAATCAAAATGTTTTTGTTCTACAAAAAAACATTATATAGGGAGTGGATGTGGTCGGGTGGTCTAGGGCGTTGGACGTAAGGCTAAGCGAATGGTGCTGCAGTGTATCAATGATGTGAGATCAAATCCCGTGGAGGGAAGAACAAAAATTTGACATCTCTAAAATCTAATTCTAACACTGTTTGGTTTAATTTTCAGACGTATATATATATATATATATACGAGTATATATGTACTAACTTATACATACTGGGCATGCGCATGATACAGCTAGATTGGTAAACGAATCCTCCGAAAAATGGGATCAAAATGATGGATAACATAAATATTTATTAAATTAAAACGTCCCATGAAGTATCTGGGCAGTTTAACAACACTAACTCCGAAAATTGAATATAAAATACGATTGTTAATCTTCAGTATTTAGATCGAAAGTGTCAACTAATAAACAATAACAACAAATATGGCCGCCTCCATGAAACAAAACAATAGTGATGAAGTACTTTTAAATTCAGGTTCTAAGTCAATAGCAATAAATGAAACGCCCAAGTCAAACAAAAGGCCATTACCCGACAGTCCTAATGACTTGCCTGCCACCCAGATGCAGGAAGGTAGACAAATACGTCGCGGTAACTCTGTTGGCGATTTGCGAGAGGGTGATCAAAAAACAACTAAGCCTCCAGTACAAAGGAAAAATGTAACTGACAAAGTCATAGATGCCCTTACTAGTACCGATGTATTAGATAAGATTATGCCAGTATTGACACAAAAAATTACTGAAACTATTGTATCTGTGATAGAATCAAGTATTCAATCATGTGTTGACAGTAACATTAAACCCCTTATTGAAACTGTTAAACATCAACAAATAACCATCAACGAACAGCAAGAAGTAATAGATGGACATTCCAAACAATTAACCGAACAAGCAGATAAAATCACCAAACTTGAGCAGAAAGTCTTAGAACAGGGTCGGTCAAAGAAGGAGCAAGATGCTGAAATCAATGCTCTATTTAATAAGATTTCAGAACTAGAAATAAGAGTGGAAAACCAAGAACAATATTCAAGGAGAACAAGCCTTAGATTCCACAATATTAAAGTCCCAGTAGATCAAAGGGGGAAAATTATTCATCCTGTAGACACTGATGACCTGGTATTACAAGTATGCAATACTAAGCTTGGTCTAGACATCATCAAAACTGACATAGGCAGATCCCATGTGATAGGCAAAGTAAACAAGGGAAAATCACAAGTCATTGTGAGATTTCTGTCCTATAGGACCAGAAACAGTGTGTACACCAACAAGAAATCCCTCAAAGGTGACCAAGATGGTGTCTTTATTACTGAGAATCTGACAAAATACAGGACTGAACTAGTGAAACGACTTTCCCAACTCAAATTCCATCGTCAAATATACACTTACTGGACCTCTGATGGCCGAATATATGTGAAAAAACTTGAAACTAGCAGAAAACAATCAGTTACAAACTTTGATGACATAGAAAACATTGAATGTTCAGTATATGAGCAAACAGCTTCACAAACAAGTGACACTGAAATTTATCATTAACTATTGAATTAAAACAAAAATAAACTGCTGATATACTCAATTATACATTTTTCATAGATGTAGATTTTTTTTGCAAGGTTTATATTGTGTTAGTGTAAAGAAAATTGTCAGGTTTTTCTTATATATATTAATACATGATGTGTTCAGCATTAATGATATAGTTACATATAACTTATTATATATGGCAATTATTTTAATGTTACATATTTGCATTCTGTTAAAATTGTCAACATGTTGCCATACCTTCATATGCCCCTTTACAATATTATGCTATGTCCAATCAAATCTTCCCAGAAAATTTATCATTGGTTTGTAAAATAACAGAGAGCTTCTCAAATTGTACTTTTCAAGGTTCTATTAGGGAATCCGAAACATTTATTAAGATTAAAGTGCTTAGATATTTAAATAATACCCATTGTATTATTGATATAGTAATGTGTTGGTCGATTAATATCAATTATTGTTACTGCCTTTTTTACATTTATTTATTTTGAATGCCCTTTCTCAGTTACAGTATTTTTGTAAACAATTTCCATGCCTTATGATTAACTGCTTCAAAATATAAATAACCTTTTGTAATGAAAGTATTGAAGTACGCATGTCTAATGATTGTACAAAGTGTGAGGGTTTGTTCGACTTGCTGTAGAAAAAAAATGTTGTTTTTTTCTGTTTTTTGTTGTTGTTTTTTTTTTTTTTTCAATAACTTTTTAAGAAGATTCTCATGTAAAGAATAAAGTCTAGAATCACTTACATAAGCCTATAATGGTACCATGCAAATTTAAATCTGATCTCAGCTGCAGCAAAGCCAGTGAATTTATACGATTTTTTTTTTTTTTTTTTTTTTTTTTTTTAACCTTGTAAATGAATGGAGCACATAATCCTTAACCTGTATTGTACATTTGATAAAAGATATTTTTGTTTGTTTAGTGACTTATTATATGACATTATTGTTGTGTTTGTTTTTCTTTTCCTTTGTGTGGGATATTTATCTCAATATTTTTCTAAATATTATAATATATATTTTAGTCTACTCGGGATACCATATAATCATAGAAAAAACAAATATACTTTGGAGTACAGACATCTCGGTTCTAATTGCTGCAATGTTTTATTTACAAAAAATATTATGTACAACGAATTAAAAAAAATTATCAAATTGATTTCAAATATTTATTTACAAATGACGTATACTAAAAAATATTTTCTGTCTATTAATCATGGGTCGTAAATAAAGATCCCATTTGACATCTGTGAAACAAATTCCTCCACATGCAAATTTGGTCTCATTCATACCATTGTGAGTACTTTTACATATATTTAATTTGTTTTTTGTGTTATAATATGTATATATGTTCTAATGTTTTAAGTGGATTCATAGATGTGAGTGTTCAAACAATATTGAAATGTAGCAATGGTCGTACTGATTTTATCCCTGAAATGCTAAATCCAAATGGGTAATAGTATAGAGGATTACAGGGCGGCCATTGGACTGTTTAATACTAAGAAAAGGTGTCTGTATGGACTGGTAAATTTTCGGGCAGAATCATATCGACAAATTATATTAATTAACTTACAGTGTTCAGCTCTTGTCTTATCCCTGTTTCTTCTGCAGAGTACGATTCCGGAAATTAATATAGTTTTCCTGTTATATATATTACAATTTATCCTAATTATAGGTGATGTAGAAACACATCCTGGTCCTGGTACGTATAATTCGAATCCACCGGTGAACATTACCAATAATAATGTAGACAAATATATTTCCATATGCAATATAAACATTAGAAGTGTTAGAAACAAATTACACTTTCTCCAAAATTTCGCAGTATTTGTAAAGCCCTTGTCATACGGTCCCATGACAAGAGTCTCTGTCCAGAAAGTGTTTGTAAACCCCTTGTCATACGGTCCCATGACAATGGTATGTGTCCACAAAGTATTTGTAAAACCCTTGTCATACGGTCCCATGCCAAGCGTCTCTGTCCAGAAAGTGTTTGTAAACCCCTTGTCATACGGTCCCATGACAATGGTCTGTGTCCACAAAGTATTTGTAAAACCCTTGTCATACGGTCCCATGACAAGAGTCTCTGTCCAGAAAGTGTTTGTAAACCCCTTGTCATAAGGTCCCATGACAATGGTCTGTGTCCACAAAGTATTTGTAAAACCATTGTCATGCGGTCCCATGGCAAGTGTCTCTGTCCACAGTGTTTGCAAAACCTTGACACACCTCGAGGCAATGAACCTGTCTAAAAACTACGTAGATATCAAACTTACTGAGCACGATTCATTTCTGGAATAACCTTCATCAGGTACGCTCGATATCGAAATATTGTAAAGCCAAATAATTAATGCATGAGGAAGGAGAACTTTAGATTTGAAAATAATCACATTTTTAGAAACAGTAAATTTCAATAATAAATATATCTAATAAACTATGTCAGTGCCGAAACACTCTGTCCGTGGAACAATTGCTATGCACATTCCCAAGGCAGGGGTTCTGCAACTTCTGCGTCTACAAAGTGTCAATAAGGCCTTGTGATACAGTATAGGGGCAACGATTCTTAGTGAACATGTATTCTGTGCCACACACCTTAACGAGTTAATGGTTTTGTATATAGATATTGTTTTTTTAATCTTTGTAACATTTGGTGATTACGAGTGTATGTATGTATGCATGAACTACAACTCAAGTACAAATTAAGATATTGAAAAAAAATATAGATCAAATAAAAAAAAGTTGACATCAAATGTAATGAGCATAAATAAAAAATTACCGAGAATATTTTAAGGATTGATCGCAATTTTGTTCGGTTCATAAAGAAATAACGGGTTACGCAAGGGTGTGTACAACCTGATTGAGGTTATTTCGAATGAACCGAACAAATAATTTCGATCAATCCCTATAAATTAATTAAAACTTTTTTTGTTATGATATTGAAGAATATATATTTTTTTTCAAAATAAGGCAAATAATCGGAAATAAATTTAAATAACCCCAAAGGTGCCTCATTTAAAGAAAATCGCCTGATGACAACGGCACGCGACACCTTGAGAACGACGTCTATTTTCAGATTCAGTACATATGAAAATAACCTCAACTTTTTAAACCAATCAAAACACGTATACAATGACATGTGACTCTAAAATTAATTTATATATATATCTACTTGTAGCCTCAGTGACATATCACAGGTCCAGCTCAACATGGAGACAATAATAAGATGTGCTGTCTTGGTATTGGTTACTATGGTTTTTGGTGCTCATCTTGGTGGTAAGTTTTCTGTTTGAATTAACTTTATTGATTGATTGTTTAATTGTTGCTTCGATACAACATTATGTGGTACAGTTTGTCAGTGACATACGGCAGGTCGGTGATTTTCACAGGGTACTCCGGTTTTCACCACCAATAAAACTGACTGTCACGATATTATAAGTTATTTACGTTCCTATCCGTAGATATGGAGATTTTAATACCCTGAAGTAACCAAGTACATCCTGAGGCGCAGGATGTACCTGGCTACTTCAGGGTGTTAAAATCTCCATATCTACGGATAGGAACCTAAATAACGAATTTATCCCCGAATACAGTAAAAAATAAGACATTTTGGACCCCGGCGGGCCACGTAAAAGTGACGTTTTCTTTGTTTTTTGAAAGAATAAGTAAATAATATGAAAGTTTTGAGTGTTTTTTACCCGATGTAGGGTACTACCTTTGGTAACCCTACAGTTGATCAAATTAACGGCTTTATATTCAATATATAGCCACAATTAACTAATTTTGATATTGGAGCGTAACGTCGCGAGCTTTGACGTCATATTATCCCCGTTTTGAAAATTATAGCGACATTTGATTGGTTAAATGGCTAGTTACACCCGGTAATATGGTCTATCAACACCCTGGAATATGTTTTTTTCTATGCCCGGGTTTTAACCAATCAAAAGTTGCTATAATTTTTAAACCGGGGATAAAGCTGAATATTGTTGAAAGTGGCTTTTAGCACCATAAACCAACCAAACCAACTTATTGTTGCTTAGCAAACAGTTCATGCATATTAACCCTTTGACTGCGCTAGGGACATATATGTCCCTTGTTGGTAGACTGCGCTAGGGACATATTATATGTCCCTTGGGAAATAAATTTACTTTTATTTTTATTTTCTTTAAGAATAAGTTACTCAAATACATTATAATTAGATTACACAATTTGAAGTCAGATACAGATATTGCACATATAAAACCACGTTAAGATAAAAAAAAGAAAAAGTAAGTAATGTCACATTGCTGTTAAAATGACGTCACCCTGATGAAAGGGTCATAACGTCAGGAATAATACCGGACACGACGTTACGATTATACACGAAACGTCGCAGTCAAAGATTTAAGGACAATCTCCAAAAAAATTCTTCGCTTCAAGCGCCAAATAGTTCATGTATGTTAAGGACAATCTCGAAGACTGTTTCTTCGCCTCAAGGCCCAAATAGTTCATGCATATTTAGGACAATCTCGAACATTGTTTCTTCGCGACCAGTGGCAAAAGGTTCATTTCTATTCAGGACAAACTCGAACACTGTTTCTTCGCCTCATGCGGCAAATAATTCATGTATATTTAGGACAATCTCGAACATTGTTTCGTCGCGTCCAGCGTCAAATAGTTCATGCATATTTAGGACAATATTGAACATAGTTTCTTCGCATCCAGTGGCAAATAGTTCATGCATAATATGAGACAGGTACAACCTGTTTGAAGGACGAAGTCCTATAATGTTTAGAGGGAGGCATGAGAAGGGAATGTATTTTTTTTTCAGTACTTTTTAAAGTTTGGTTTAAATTTTACTATTTGGCTGGAGTTATCTCTCTTTGACTGTGTAACTGAAGACTGAAGGTATGTTTGTTGCAAAAAAAATAATCTTATGAAATATATAGATCTTTTAAAAGATCTTAAATATAGATCGAAACATACTTTACTATAATAAAAATAAGATTCAAATTCAGATGTCTGTTATCTTTCCTAATATTTAGAAACTAAGCAATATTTTTTGTGTTGGATTTTTCTGTTCTACATTTGTGTTAGATTTTCTCAGTTTTATTTTTTCTCCAGATGTGGATGATTTTTCCTGTGGTTGTTTTCTCTTTTCATGTTTTTTTTTCCTTTTGATATTTTGTTTTTATATATGTTATTCAGTTTTGAAAATGAATCTCCATTGTTTTTCTGCTGTATTGCAATGCTTGTCGAATGAAACTGGAAACCATTTTGCTCATTAGAATTTTTTATAAGCAATTTGAAATGATTCAGGTGTAGAAGCTAATCCACATTTCGACTGAGAGAAGAATTTATATATTCTTCTTTAGTGAAACAGATATTGTTATGTCCATCTCTTCCCTGTAACCAAATATTTATATTGCCTTGCACAATTCTAATAGCAACTGAAATCTCAGTGTTTGTAGCCCATTGGTTACCATGAACCATTTTATTCCGATATTCATGCCTTGAAATATTGGAATGGTGACTAAGTTTTAACTGGTCTTCATAAAACTCAAAGTTGTTGTGAATTTCTGAGCAAGAAGCACTGGCCATCTCCTGGAAAATCATAAATAAGAAAATCTTCACTTTCTATTTTAATTTTTCCAGAGTTTAGGGCATTTAAATTATTTTGTGGGGGTTTAAATTGTTCATAGCCCATAGGCATAAGTGAACCCTGTACATGCTGTAAATTTGGTTGTTGTGGGGTTATATTTTGTGAATGGTCATTCTCTATCTTTATTTTCTCGGAGTTATTGGCATTTAAATTACTTGATGGTGGTTGAAATTGTTCATAGCCCATAGAAAATTTGATAGGTATGGGGTTATATTTTGAGAAGGAAAGCTCATCTTAATTATTTCAACATAAATTTCCTTAGGGGTAGTCAGAGGTTTTAGTCTCAGTGTCTAAATTGTTGGGTAGGACTGTTTACAGGCACATGTTTTTCATGGGTAGGGTTCTTTTGAATTTTATTTTGAGTTTGTGCCATGGAACCCTTTAAAATATCAGCATAAGAATGCTTTTTGGTCACCAGTCTACTCATGATCAAAATATGAGATTTAGGTTGACAAAAAACCACTTACAAATTCAAAAAAGTTGGGTGCGAAGAAATACTTCGGCGAGTTAGAAGATATTCGTCTGCTAACAAAGATATTCCATTCAAGACCCCCGTTTTTATTTACAGTGTAACTACGCCATTTTTTTTGCATTACAACCACACTAAAACAACACGAAAATACAGGAAATAACGATCAACTGGTCAAATGCAAATCCTGCAATGAAATTTCAATAATACGATAATCCGTACACGTTATTATCTTTTATTTTGAATGAATTTTGTTGCCGATTTGTTATAGCTGTTCCGTTCATTTTACCTACTGTACGCCGCTCTTCCGTCGGGAGTTTCGTAGAAAGAATTTTTTTTATTAGAATTTTATTTCAAGTCTATTTCGATTTTGCATAGAGTAAATAATTAAAGAATTGGGAATTTTTCATTGAAATATATTTCTTTTGCGTTTCTAAATATCAATTGATCTATTTTTTAAACTTCCGGTGAACAGATATTTGGCTATCAATACAGAAGGAAAAATCGGACAGCCTACAGTTATAAGGACTTTGTCCTTTATTAAGAACAATTCTATCATTGTTTCTTCGCCTCAAGCGGCAAATAATTCATGTATATTTAGGACAATCTCGAACATTGTTTCTTCGCATCAAGCGCCAAATAGTTCATGCATATTAAGAACAATCTCGACCATTGCTTCTTAGCGTCAAGCGCCAAATAGTTCATGCATATTAAGGACAATCTCGAACATTGTTTCTTAGTGTCAAGCGCCAAATAGTTCATGCATATTAAGAACAATCTCGAACATTGTTTCTCAGCGTCAAGCGCCAAGTAGTTCATGCATATTAAGAACAATCTCGAACATTGTTTCTTAGCGTCAAGCGCCAAATAATTCATGCATATTTAGGACGACACGTATCAAATTGTATAATTTTACATTTTTCATACAATTTTAATACAGTTTTTTGTGGTAGTTTTTTTCAATGGCCATAAAATCTTCAGAGATAAATTCGATCGAACAATCGGATTTGAGTGTGGTTATGGTGTTTGGCGCCACTTTCAACAATATTTCAGTTATATCGTGGCGTCAATCAGATTTGAAAAGATATTTCTTATGGTTTTCACTATTAAATAAAAAATAAGAGAGAAAATGCCTAAAATACATTGGTTCAAGCAAATTACAGTTTACAGCAATTTACTGTGTCAAGAGAATTACAGTTTACAGCAATTTACCGTGTCAAGAGAATTACAGTTTACAGCAATTTACCGTGTCACAAAATTACAGTTTACAGCAATTTACCGTGTCACAAAATTACAGTTTACAGCAATTTACCGTGTCACAAATTACAGCTTACAGCAATTTACTGTGTCAAGAGAATTACAGTTTACAGCAATTTACCGTGTCAAGAGAATTACAGTTTACAGCAATTTACCGTGTCACAAAATTACAGTTTACAGCAATTTACCGTGTCACAAAATTACAGTTTACAGCAATTTAGCGTGTCACAAAATTACAGCTTACATCAATTTACCGTGTCACAAAATTACAGCTTACAGCAATTTACCGTGTCACAAAATTACAGCTTACAGCAATTTACCGTGTCACAAAATTACAGCTTACAGCAATTTACCGTGTCAAGAGAATTACAGTTTACAGCAATTTACCGTGTCAAGAGAATTACAGTTTACAGCAATTTACCGTGTCACAAAATTACAGTTTACAGCAATTTACCGTGTCACAAAATTACAGTTTACAGCAATTTAGCGTGTCACAAAATTACAGCTTACATCAATTTACCGTGTCAAGAGAATTACAGTTTACAGCAATTTACCGTGTCAAGAGAATTACAGTTTACAGCAATTTACCGTGTCACAAAATTACAGTTTACAGCAATTTACCGTGTCACAAAATTACAGTTTACAGCAATTTAGCGTGTCACAAAATTACAGCTTACATCAATTTACCGTGTCACAAAATTACAGCTTACAGCAATTTACCGTGTCACAAAATTACAGCTTACAGCAATTTACCGTGTCACAAAATTACAGCTTACAGCAATTTACCGTGTCAAGAGAATTACAGTTTACAGCAATTTACTGTGTCAAGAAAATTACCGTTTACAGCAATTTACCGTGTCAAGAAAATTACTGTTTACAGCAATTTACCGTGTCAATCACATTACTGTTTATAGCAATTTACCGTGTCAATCAAATTACCGTTGACAGCAATTTATCGTGTCAAACAAATTACCGTTTACGGCAAATTACCGTTTACAGCAACTTACCGTGTCAAGCAAATTACCGTTTACAGTAATTTACCGTGTCAAGCAAATTACCGTTTACAGCAATTTACTGTGTCAAACAAATTACAGTTTACAGCAATTTACCATGTCAAGCAAATTACCGTTTACAGCAATATACCGTGTCAAGTAAATTACAGCTTACAGCAATTTACTGTGTCGAGCAAATTACCGTTCACAGCAACTTACCGTTTACAGCGATATACTGCGTCAAGCAAATTACCGTATACAGCAATTTAGTGTGTCAAGAAAATTACCGTTTACAGCAATTTACTGTGCCAAGCAAATTACCGTTTATAGCAATTTACCGTGTCAAAAAATTACCGTTTACAGCAATTTACCGTGTCAAGCAAATGACCCTTTACAACAATCTACTGTGTCAAGCAAATTATCGTTTACAGCAATTTACTGTGCCAGGCAAATTACCGTTTATAGCAATTTACCGTGTCAAACAAATTACCGTTTACAGCAATTTACCGTGTCAAGCAAATGACCCTTTACAACAATCTACTGTGTCAAGCAAATTATCGTTTACAGCAATTTACCGTGGCAAGCAAATTACCGTTTACAGCAATTTACTGTTTACAGCAATTTACCGTGTCAAGCAAATTACCGCTTACAGCAATTTACTGTGCCAAGCAAATTACCGTTTACAGCAATTTACTGTGTCAAGCAAATTACCGTTTACAGAAATTTACTGTGTTCAACAATATTTCAACTATGTCGTGGCGGTCAGTTTTATTGGTGGAGAAAACCTCCGACCTGCCTCTCACAGACACAAACTTTATCACATAAAACTATCGAGTTAATCTCGCCATGAACGGGATTCGAACTCACAACTTTAGTGGTGATAGGCAATGATTGAACAGGTAGTTGTAAATCCAACTACCGTGCGATCACGAGCACGACGGCCTCCTGGGGCAATAAAACAAAGGGCCTAAATACGCATATCTTTAGAATCAAGTCGGAAAATGTTTGTGCAAGTGATAAATTTATAATATTGTTTTCTAGTAAACGGACTCTGTGTATGGCCATGTAGTAGACAACATAGAACTTATATCTTTGTTGGTAGTCTTTCAACCACCGCAGAGTTTAGTCTCCCTGGGGATCTGACTTTTATT
Source organism: Bathymodiolus brooksi (assembly GCA_963680875.1). Taxonomy (NCBI): domain Eukaryota; kingdom Metazoa; phylum Mollusca; class Bivalvia; order Mytilida; family Modiolidae; genus Bathymodiolus; species Bathymodiolus brooksi. The sequence goes on along the minus strand of OY804586.1, from coordinate 34,868,368 downwards.
GAGACGACTGATTCGTACTGACACACGTACAATGCATCGAAAGATCAGGGCCGTTTTATAGCGTACGGTAAGATATATTTTGCAGCTTACTCGATAATAATAGTTATGTTTATGGTGCTTATCGCCACTTTCAACAATATTGCATCTATATCGTGGCGGTCAGCTTTATTGGTGGAGAAAACTGGAATACCCGGAGTCGAAAACCACCGACCTGCCGCATGCAAGTCACTGTCAAACTTCATCACATAATGTTGGATCGAGTACACCTCGCCTGAGCAGGATTCGAAATAACAACGTAAGTGGTGATGGGTATTGATTGCTTATGTAGTTGTAAATCCAACCACCATACTATCACCATCACGACGGTCCCTAATCAGAAGCCGTTAATAGAAAAGGGACAAATAATACAATAGCCAAAAGAAAAGGGAGATAATACAATAGCCAAAAGAAAAGGGAGATAATACAATAGCCAAAAGAAAAGGGAGATAATACAATAGCCAAAAGGAAAAGGGACAGATAATACAATAGCCAAAAGAAAAGGGACATATAATACAATGGCTAAAAGAAAAGGGACAGATAATACAATAGCCAAAAGAAAAGGGAGATAATACAATAGCCAAAAGAAAAGGGAGATAATACAATAGCCAAAAGAAAAGGAACATATAATACAATAGCCAAAAGAAAAGGGAGATAATACAATAGCCAAAAGAAAAGGGAGATAATACAATAGCCAAAAGGAAAAGGGACAGATAATACAATAACCAAAAGAAAAGGGACAGATAATACAATGGCTAAAAGAAAAGGGACAGATAATACAATAGCCAAAAGAAAAGGGAGAGAATACAATAGCCAAAAGAAAAGGGAGATAATACAATATCTAAAAGAAAAGGGAGATAATACAATAGCCAAAAGAAAAGGGACAGATAATACAATAGCCAAAAGAAAAGGGACAAACACACAAACAATGATCTATAATATATTTCGCAGAATGCTAAAGATTTCGCAACACGAAACCCATGTGCTAAAAACTGGGGGTGAACTCAGGTTAGGAGACCATGGAATTCAAGACGTGCAAAAACGCCACCACTGATTTGTGCTCTGACTTTCTTTTCATTATAGAATATGTTATTACAAGAAACATCTTAAACATCTTTGTTGTAAATCTAACTACCATATGATCACGACCACGACGGCTCATGTTAAAATATTCAGTAGACAACGAGTAGCACAAAATGATGACGTCATCAAAATGTCAAATTCATCAATGACGTCGTCGATTTGCAAAGAAAATTCTCAGATCTTATTGGTACATTTACCTATTAGAATCAAATTATTTATATACGATTTCACCATGGTAACGACAGTCTTGCATTTTTTTGTTGCTTTCAATTTATTGTACATTTTCTCTTTTAGTATCAACAACGGAAGTCATGACTTATATAGATGTAACAAAGATGCGTTATACCATCCAGAAGATGACGTCATTGTCATATATGCAAATGAATACAGTAAGTACACATTGTTTGTTTGTTTGTTTGATGGTATTTAACGCCGCTTTCAACATTATTTCAGCTATATCGTGGCTGTCAGTTTTATTGGTGGAGGAAACCGAAGGACAATAAACGATACAGAAAAGGCATTCAAAGCAACATTAACAATGGTCCACGAAAATATTGCACACAAAAAAAATTCCACTGAAATGCAAGGTGAGATCAAGTGCTCCGAACGTTTCTGCTCCAGTATTGGAACCCGTTGTGCTACTCATGATAAAAAATCTGCTGTCGTTATTTTGTTTGCACGACAGATACTATATTGTTGAAAGTAAGATCTATCTTTCCTAAGGCATGTCTTTTGAAATGTGATCCATAACTTTCACCATCCTAGAAATATAAATCTCAATTTAACATGATTTATTTACGGAAACCATAGTGACAGCCATTTTAACCCTGACCTTGGTTTTGTATAATCAGCATACTTGAATTCGTCTAATATTTTGAGATTAACCCTATAATAACACCTCTTGTGTGCTTTCCTTTTTGTAGGATATTTTGAAACGCCCCCAACAATATGTGATGTTTGTGATGGCAAAGATTATAACATTGTGTTAACTGCCAGAGGTAAGATATACCTACAGGATATGATTATGAAAAGAAAGTTTAATCATTGATGGTCAATAATTCCACCAATATCAACAAAACTATTAATCACCCCTCACCTTAGTCACTGAACTCAAAAACGACCACGCAATATGACTTTGGAATGCCAGGTCCTGGCTTGGGAAAGACAAACATGTGGCGGGGTTAAACATGTTAATGTGATCCAATCCTCCTCCTTTGATAACTGGATCTCCAACGATATATGCTCACATTCACCCTCTGAACACAAACAATACCATGACATATAACGTTAGAAATCCAGGTCCTGGCTTGGGACAGGCACACACATGTGGCAGGATTACACTGGTAAATGTGATCCCAACAGGGTATTGTCTAATACAACTGATGGATAACAGGGGTGGTTATGTTGTTTAACGTCACTTGCAACAATATTTCAGTTATATCAGGTTTATTGGTGGGGGAAACCGGAGTACCCAGAGAAATCCACAGACCTGTCGCAATTCACTGACAAACTTTATCACATAAAGTTGTTTCAAGTACAGCTCGCCATGCACGGGATTCAAATTCATAACGTTAGTGGTAATAGGCACTGATTGCATATGTAGTTGTATATCCAACTACCATACGATCATGACCACAATTAGATGTTTGTTTTATCTTCTTTCCTCTTTCTACAACTTTCCATTTGGTGTCATGTCAGACAACCTTTCATTCTTCTTTTACCAGGAAGGGGTGTGTCATTCTACTAATACGATATACTGAATTATGACCCTTCCATTGTCAGAGTTTATCATTATTTGATGTTAAACAATTCGATTTGATAACCAACTAATACATAATTCACAGACGTCATACTCATTGTGACATCTATGTTTAATATCCATGTGTGCGTTAACTGAACAACCTAGAATCTAGAGTATTCCTAATGTAATTTGTGTATGTTTCTCCTCTTTAGATGAGGCAGTCAGTAGTAAGTATATATAGTTTGATCCAAGTCATATTAGAGGGGAAGGTTGTTGCTATGGTTATGGTGTGCAATGTCATTTTCAGCAATATTTTAGTAGCGGTCAGTTTTATTTGGTGGAGGAAAACGGAGTACTCAGAGAAAACCATCAATTGCAAGTCACTGACAAACTTGATCATATACTTGTAGTTGATCAAGCTAAAATTTTACCCTGTAATAAAACTTTGAGTTGTGCTTAGAATAATAAGAGGAGTCATATCTATTTCACCCAGTTTCACAAGAATGGTCCAAGCAAGTTTATTAACTGCTTCCGGAATGTTATTACATGCCTTTCCGTCAATGTCCGTAAGTTACCTTCGTGAATTTCCGGAAAACTGTGTTTACAGACAGGGCGGATTCAACTGTTTTATAAGATATTTGCACAGAAAATTATTAACTACCAATTTCTCTCTTATGATATTGAAAGTGCTTAAAGAAAACGTGCATTTATTGGATTTGTATATTAAAATAATAATGTTCTTGTTCTATAGCTATATGCATGTATTTAATTCTAGCCAAAATGACTAAACATTTTGGTACAAATCAGTCGAAGTATATGATAAACATATCATAGCATATCATTTTTCATATCATACCCTTTATTACCCCTCGTTCATATATCATCCCTTGAGCCTATCGGCTCTAGGGTTGATATCATGACCTCGGGCTGATAAAGGATATGATATGAAAAATGCTATGTTATAATCTATATTTATCACATAATGTTGTATCGAGTACAAGTCGCCATGAATAATTCAGATGTAAAATTAATGCATTAACATAGCTATCGTGTTGATGTCATCCTATTTGACGAAACATGTAGATACTCAATACTAGTACTGCGTCAATGTGACTTACCTTTCTTTCATATAAAGTCTCTACCTATGTGTTTGAATATAATCGTTCTGTATTTATTTATCTCTATACATATTATATCACTTCATTTGAGCATGCTGATATATATTGTCAATTATTGTATTCGGGTGAAGACTTTATAAGCTAGAAAAAGCTACCTACACACAAAGAATATATATGTAAAAAGTGGTTGCCATTTGTAACTGTCCTTTGTGTTTGAAATTTCAGTAGAGTGCTGCATAATGTTGGTTTTATAAATTAAATGTCTTTTTTGGGGGTAAAATTGCATACAATATGTTTTTTTTTCTGTATGTGTATCTGCTTCTGCTTCTCTTTAAAATTAAACAAAGTACAAAAAACAAAAAACAAAAACAAACAAAAAAGTTAGAAAAAGCTCTGTCCGATCCCAATTTGTTATATTTAACCAAAAACAATATGCTTAAACAAACCATTGTATATCTCAGATATCTACCTATATATTACATGCCAGTCATTGGTTGACTACTATTGATAATAAGATTAAACCGTCATATTTTCTACTCATTGTATTTGGAATATTAAACACACTTGTTTTTATCTAAATAATATATTTTGTTTTTCAGATTGTCGTATTCCGTCTGATGGTAAGGTTACGTCTAATATATCTTAATTTTCTCATCTATGTAATGCCAGACTCTCATGAGAACAATTTGTATTGCCCTCGATTTTAAGTATGTCTTTGGGAAACACTCCATCCTTTTTTTTTCTCTCTTTTTTTTTTAATGAAATGTGCTAAACGTTAAATACACTACATATCCTCCATAATTAATAAACGCTGGAGAAAACCGAAGGAAAGGCCAAGAAAGAATGGACAATCCAGAGACGCTGGCAGCATTGGGCACGTAGACAGACAAAACAAAGCACAACACAACATACGAAGCTGGAAAGATGATCAACACGTACCCCATTAAAACCTAAGGTGTACCTAGGTGCTCGCGAAGGTTACTTTTTGTCCGTCTGATGACATAGAATGTATTTTTTAAAGGAACCAATTAATATATTAATATTGTCTTTCTGGATTACATTTCGAACAATCATTTAAAATTACCGGATCTGTGGTGTCAGGGTCATTGTATTTGCCTCGAGTGTGGTACATCATGGGTTCGTGACCCAGTCGGATAAAACACCAAAGACTGTACAATTGTATGTGTTGCTTCTCCGCTGAGCACTAAGGAATAATAACAACGATTGAGTGGCTCGGAATCAGAATGTTTCCGAATGGAGCAACATGTGTACCCGTGGACTGTTTCAGTTGTGTACCCGTGGACTGTTTCAGTTGTGATAATACCACACAAATCCAACTAAGAGTGTTCGTAGTGTATCACAAAACGGATATCATAATCATGTCATCAAAATCTAACTTCTTCTCATCATGATATACATGTAGTTGAAAACTTGCTCATTTGCCGTAAAACAACTCTCACTCACTCACTCACTCACTCACTCACTCACTCACTCACTCACTCCCTCCCTCCCTCCCTCCCTCCCTCCCTCACTCACTCACTCATTTAAAATTATATCAATTTTTTATTCCTTTCAGATGAAATTCCGGGTGAGTATTATTATATTTATGAAGCTTTATTACAGTCGAACGTGTATTAAGAGGTCACCTTTAGGACAAAGGAAAACGTGGCCTTGTAAGGTTCAATTCATATCAAATATTCTAAGGCAGGATAGGAAAAGTGTGACCTTTTAATACAGGTGACTGCTTAATATAGGTGACCGCATGGGAAAGTTTGATTGTAATCACAAACAACTAATACATAGAACGAACAGTGATATTTAAACATAATTGATAGTCTAATTTCGTGGTGTTAAAGTTGGTTAGAACACGAATCGTGTTTCAAAGTAACCGGATATTGATGTGAGAGGGGTTTATTCATGGATCACGAACACAAATGTTTTGTACTTACTGCAAACAGACCAAACTGTAATTTCGATGTATCAAGTAATGTGACTTATCCGGGTTTTAGAGTCTCCAGATTACCCACAGTACTTAACATATATATTTACGTCCCAATTCCATGCATAGAGATAGTACGTGGTTTGAAGGTTGTAGATTAGCAGAGAAATTGTTCGTAATTTTGTGATCTGTTCTGGTTGGTTACATTGTACAACCATTCGTCGAATCAAAATTGGATCTCCTCACCCTCCCCCTTTTTGTATCTCTGTCACACCCACACAGGGACAACGAAATATAGGGGGCAAAGTGAGGAGACGTAATTTTAATTAATTTGATTGTCCAGCAATTGTTTTAGTGCTGTATCTTCAATAGAAAAGGATATCTCTTGACCAAGAAATATTTAATGATAAGAGGTAATCTGAAGCCGTAGATCCTAAGACCAAATCGTCAAAAGAAAAAGTACAAAAGGACAAACAACGATCTACAAAACATACACATAAAACTAAAGATCGAGTAACACAAACCCAACTAAAAACTGGGGGTGAACTCAGGTGTTCCGGAAGGGTAGGAAGTTCCTGTTCCACTAGTGGTACCGTTGAGTTAATCTAGTTACAAACCTGAAAACCAATGTTCAAGTGAATTGTGCCTTGAAGGTTTGGGCTAATAACACTTGTATAACCCCACCACTTCTTATTGGAATGGCTGTATCAAGTCAGGTGTATCGGTTTTGTACTGACAATGTGGTATATTTTATTTTTATTTTGATATTTTACAGAATTGGGATGTAATATACCTCGCATATGTCCCGTTACAATGAATGGACAGATACAATGCACCAGGTGTGAGCCATCTCAAGGTGACGATGACGGGCTTTGTTGTAAACCAACAAGAGTAGTGTACAGATATAAAAGTTATGACAAACCTAGCAGACCAAATAGAGATAACAGGCGTAACAGACCAAGTAGATATAACAAGCGTAACAGACCAAGTAGATATAACAAGCGTAACAGACCAAGTAGATATAACAAGCGTAACAGGCAAAGCAAATATCACGAATAGTGAAACAAATATTACAGATATAACAAACATACTAGATATATATAAATACACTTTGTTGTTACATTAAAGTGTTCAGTTTATTTGGATTTTGTTTTCTTTTACTGTTGTACATAAGGGTAATAACAAAATTACCGAACTCCGAACAATCTTACAAAGGGAAAGTCAAAACTCATGAGTATATAAACAGACAAAATCAGCCAACAACGGAAAATTGTGAAAACCGTAATGACCGTGACTTGGTACAGGCATTTCTAAAGAAATGGTGGGTTGAATCAGATTTTAACGCGCCAAACCTCCCTCTTTCATTACGGCTCAAAGTTTCCGGCTGTCACTATAACAGTATTTATAACAATACTTGAACAAAACAGGTAAAACCGTTGTCAAAAGCAGACATGACATGACATGATTTATTAAGCTTTACGGTCGCCACCATGATTTTGTTGATTGTTATGGAATATATGTGTTACAAATGACCACGGATATGTTACACTTGTAGTAAACACTTCCCGGTCCTTTCCTCATTCATGACCTATCACTGGGTTTGTAATTAGATTAAAACGATGGGTGCAACTAGCGGAACAGGAACTGATAACCCTCCCGGAGCACCTGAGTTCACCCCCAGCTTTTAGTGGGGTTCGGGTTACTCGATCTTTAGTTTTATATGTATGCTTTGTAGATTGTTGCTTGTCCTTTTGTACTTTTTTTTGGCCATTGTGTTGTCTGTTCTTCTTCGATTTACGGATTCTGATTGCCCCTTTGGTATCTTCAAACTGTTCTTATTAGAGATATCTATTATTCAGATGTACAGTTCCTATGTAATGTAATTCGATATCATCCCTCAGGTATATGTGACCTTAGCCGAATTTGGCTATCCTAGTTAGGCCTTTTGGTTTACTTGCTGCCAAAGCTTTGAATTATTTGGCTTTCTAATCTTTAGATTTTGAGCATACCTGATCAAAATTATTCCAGAAAAGCGTCGTGCCCACTAATTTTGAGTGTTTGAATGATTGTTGTTTAACACCAATTCAGAATTGTTCAGCTATTTCATGGCGAGAACAAGTTGATTGTGAAGATGAGAGTCGCATTGTACTAGACCAACAGTTTAATGTGATTAGCATAGTGCTAGCTACCTAAAACAACAGTTCGAGGATAGGCATCGCCCCACTCGGACACATTAGCCATATTCCGAGCGAACCAGTCATTGCTCTTTATCATTAGTGCTGCGTGCTTCGCGGAGAAGTAGCAAATACCAATATTAGAGTCTTTGGTTTGATATGTATAACCGCGGACTGTTTCAGTGAGAGAACCCTATAAAAAATGTACAAAGTGGAACTCATTATCATTTCGTTTAGAATTAACTTGTTCTCCCGATGACATAGCTGAATAAATGCGGAGGTTGCGTTAAACGACAATCACTCGCTCACTCTACATATTCTTTACATAATAGACACTATTTCTAACCGCGGACTTAACTTGTTTTAGTGAGCAAGCACTATAAAAATCCAACTAAGCGTGTTGATCTAGTACAAAGCGGACCTCATCATCATCTCATTGAAAATTAACATAAGCGATGATATAGCTGAACAATTGCTGTGTTGGAGTTAAACTACATATCACTCACTCACTTGACTGGGTTACGTGATTAGGTATCAGTTAAATTGTCGCTTGCAGTTCATTGATGGCAGAAACTAGAGCATCCCAAGAAAATCACTGATCTGCCGCAAGTCACTGGCAAAATCACAAGGAGTTGTTACATCGAATACACCTAGCTGTAGTTGCTTACTCGTCGTTGGTAGTTAATGGCTGATGACGTTCCAGTACTCTCCACACATTACCCGCGGGTCCATTCAAGACATCTCTTTCCTTCAATGATTTTTTGTCGTAGTCAATACTTATTTGGAATTCCTTGCCCGATACGATTAACGGAATGTCATCAGTAAATAGCTTAATGTTATATTTTTAGAATACAATTGTAAAGAAGCCCTTATATTTTAATTCTGGATCTCGCATTGGACAAAAACGCATAGAATAATTTGATACCCTCTCCTAACTGTTCATATGGATTCATTGAAAATACGAATCACTACTGCGCCATTCTGGTCGTGATCGTATGGTAGTTGGATTTACAATTACCTATGCAATCAGTGTCACCACTAACGTGAGTTCGAACCCCGCTCATGAGAGGTGTACTCGATAAAACATTATGATAAAATTTTTCAGTGACTTGCGGCAGGTCGGATACTCCATCAATTAAACTGATAGCCACGATATAACTGAAATATTGTTGAAAGTGGCGTTAAATACCAAAATCCAAATCCAGACCCGAATAACTACTTGTTGCAATGTCCCAGATATGATGCAGTAAGAGAGAGAAATATTATGTCCATTCTTGTTTCTGTCATCGTGACAGCTGACATACTTCTTACGGATCGGAAAATTTATCTCAATCATAATCAAATAATGTTTGATGCAGTCCATCAATTTACTATGAATAATAAGCGATTTTCAAACTCAAGTATGGAATTGTCAGATCTCTTCAATATATATCGTTTACACCAAATCATCCCCATCACACAACTCCTCTGGCCAAAAGACTAGGGCCAACATACGAAAAATAGAGCAACGCATACCCTCAAATGAACTTCTATCAAGGAAAATAACTGAATTTTATATAGCAACAACGCAGGTGGAGTCTCCCACACACAGCAGTACTATGACATTAAGCGAACACACCGTTTCTCCGTTAACATGTTTCACATTGTCAACAATTATAATACAGCGCTAAATACATAACTGGATAATGTGTATTGTGCGACCATGATAAAAATCGCTTAAACATAAATACCCGGTATGTCATGGTTAAATCGAAAAGGTTCTTCAACTGTGAGTAGTGGTGGACCTACTATGAAAGTAATGAAGAAGAGCTTGAAGATACCAAAGGGGTAATCTGAAACCGTAAATCAAAGAAGGACAGACAACACAATGGCCAAAAGAAAAAGAACAAAAGGACAAACAACAATCTAGAAAACACTACACAGAAAACTAAAGATCGAGCAACACGAACCCCACTAAAACCCGTGGGTAAATGCATGTGCTCCGAAAGGGTAAGCAGTTCCTGCTCCTTTAAGTGGCACCGTCGTGTTACTCTAATTACAAATCCGGTAATAAGTCTTGAATGTAGAAAGGACAGGGAACTGTTTATGACCATGGGTTGAAGTGCTTGTCGTAATATGCTCTCATATCCATTTTAAATGGTCTCAAAATGTCCCTGTAATTGGTCTAATGTCAAATCGTTATTAGGGGCTTCAACCCCCAGCTGTATGTGCTCTTTTAACTCGTCAATTATATTCATAGCCTGTATTTTGGCAGTTGGATCCTGGAATCCTTCGTTGGTGCCCAGCTGAAAGGTTCTACAGCTCAGACCTTAAACTAGAGCCAATCGGAACCATAAAACACATCTGAATTCTCAATTCAGACTCTACTCGTTCGGCTTGTGAATTTAAACACCACAAATCAAATTTCCACCAGTTTGTCCTAACGAGCTCCCTCTGCTGACCTTTTTCTCTCTAATAGAGAATGAACAATGCTTTTTTTTCGCGCAATGATGTTAAGTGGTGTGATTTTCGTTCTTCCAAATTTCCATCTTCTTCGTTGTTGGAATGTTTTAGATTATACCTTTGTTGGTGCTTAGTGTTGGTGATGTCCTTAAAAACTTGGTCCTTAGTTAGCACGAATGATATTTTATGAGTATATTTCTGCTGTGTTTTCGTTGGACAGCAACTAATGCTTCAGTTTCCATATTTACTGAGATGTTTTTGTTTTTACCGTTAATTTTATCCATAGTTTGCTTATTCAGCTGAGTTCGTTTTTTTAAGTTGCAGACCCGACTTATATCTCATTTACTATATTTTATAGTGGTAGAATTCTTTGAAAACAATTTAACATAAGCATTGATGTAGGTCATGTTGAGCGCAACGCCTTTACAACGGTTTAACAGAGTCCATTTTCCTCGTGGCGTCTTCGGTCCTCCCCAGGGCCATTAATAGAGTTTAAAATACACTAGAAAATAAACGTTAGAAAATACAGAAGGGGCAATGGACAATCTAGAGAAACTGGCAACACAGGTCACACAAAACGAAGAGAAGCAAAACAAAAACTCAACACAATATGTGTTGGACACCACTATGTGTAACTACTATTTTCTTCTACAACATTGTTTCCATCAATATTTATTATGCAGAATCTGATTGATTTTTGGGCCTTTTTGGGGACAATACTGCTTGAATGAAATATATAATTGATAAGAGATAAATCAAAATTAACTATGGACTTTGCTGTGCTTCATTTCATTATTCTATGATGCTGAATGCATATATATAATGCTTCCCGAAGAAGGGTTTGAAGATACCAAAGGGATAATCAGAATCCGTAAATCGAAAAAGTACAGACAACACGATGGCCAAAAGAAAAAGGACAAAAGGACACACAATTATTTAGAAAACATACACAAAACACTAAAGATCGAGTTACACGAACCCCACTAAGACGGAGGTGAACTCAGGTGCTCCGGAAGGGTGAGCAGTTCCTGCTACACTAGTGGTACCCGTCGTCTTAATCTAGTTACAAACCCGTAAGATTCATTAACGTGTCAGACCGGGTGACTCGGGAATCAGAATAATATTTGATCCGATCTGAGCGACATATCAGTGTATCTGCGAAACATTGTTTCGTCGAGATAGCTCTAAAGATCAATCTACAGTACTATGCCAAAGTGAAGATAATTTCAAGATGGCTGCCAACTTCAAATGAACTACACCTGGGATCTAGTACACATCTGACATAATAAACACCGTTGCTTCAAGAATAGTAATATGTTTATGGACGTGTTGACGTAGCTAAAAAACACTAAAAACAGTTTAGTCCAGATAAACCTGTTGGTCTACTACAAAGCAAGTCTGATCATTATGGATTATGATTACCTCTTTGGTATCTTCAAACTCTTCTCATCACAAACCACATCGGTGGTGTGATAGTTGGAGTGCCTGTCTCGAGTGCGATAGATCTTGGGATCTATATCCGGTCGAGTCAAACCAAAGGCTATAAAATTGGTATTTACTGTTACCAATAATAGATTACCAGATACATATCAGGTTAATAACTGCCACATAACACCTCTAAGCAATAAAAACAACCTTTAACCAGCATATGGTTGTCTCCCCTTGAACCCATCATCAATGGATGGCACTTCGTTGGACATATCCACATACATGTTTGTACCTACACATTATACAATTGCTAGCTACAACCCTGAAGTGCTTCCGATGCCCCGTACCTTTCGAGAATGAAATGTTATCAACCATATTAATATAGTTTATCATTTATTTTGATAAACATTAAATTTTGTCGGTGATATGTCCCGTGAAGTAAGTCCAATCGCCATGAATTCTTGCATTGACTGAAGACCCAATAATTCTAACAACATCTCCCTTCTTTAAGAAAACTGCAGCATTAATGGATCCAGTTGTTGCACCGGAAGTAGAATTGGTAGCATGCCCTCTCGATATTGTTCTACTATTAATGAGCATAGTAAGAGTTAAATTACTGCTATATCTTTTCAAAAATGACACTGTGAAGAAGTACAAGCCTTCATATTGTGCCGTAAAGTGTCCGGTGTGAGGGTTGTACGCTTTGCCAATATTAGTTATCACGTGATCGAATACCACCGTGTGTTCAATGATTGATACTAAATCGTCTGACATCATAACGTGGAATGTAATTGCCCGTATCTTTATATGATCAGCCACGCCAGCAAGAGAATATAACAATACAGTAAAATATTTTTTTCTAAACTGGACCCAGATTGATCTGATGTACTCTGTTATTCGAACTTCTAATTCAGTTAATATTATTGAAATTTTCGTAAATTCAAACTGTTTATATTCCAAACCAATGATTTAAGGAACTGTTGACCCTTCGTGTGCACCTGAGTTCACCTCTCCCCCCGTTTTTTGGTGGGGTCCGTGTTGCTATTTATTTTAGTTTTTGTGTTGTCCTATTCTGTGTCCTCAAGTTCTAGATTTCGTGTTGTGATGTCCGTTACGATGTCCGCATAGAAATTAAACGATGTTTAGTTAGTCTTTACCTCCAATTGTTTGTGGCAGGCCACATGTCTTATTTACGTTATTTGTGTTTGTTTGCGCATAGTGGCGTCAACACATATTGTGTTGTAATTTGTTATGTTTTTCTTCGTCTTCTGTACCCTGTGTCTCCAGTTTATATGAATTGTTCTTTTTTCATTGCCTTTTTGGTATTCTCTAACATTTATTCAACATGAAAATTGTCGATTGATAACGAGGCTTTCCAGCAGCCCCTGCCACTGGAGTATATCTCTCAATTGATACGATATTCCAGTACTTGTGGTTCCTATTATGATTTCCTTGATAAAACATTACTCCTAACAAGACAACCGCATCTGTGGTGTAATTGTAAGCGTGCTCGCGTCGAGCGTTTGAGATCCGCTCGGTTCACACCAAAGACTATAAAATTGGTATGTGTTGCTTCTCCGCTAATTATGCATCGCTAAGAAGAAAGAGCAGCGAAGACTGTTTGGCTTAGAATCATAATAATGTGTCCGTGTGGAGTGACAAATCAACCTTTGGACTGTTTTTTTCAGTGAATTAGTTCTATTAACATCCAACTAAGTGTGTTGGTCTTGTACACAGCAGACATCAAGCAGATTTTGAAGATACCAGAGGGGTAATCATAACCCGTAAATCGAAGAAAGAAAGACAGCTCAATGGATAAGAGGAAAAGGACAAAAAGGACAAAAGGATAAACAACAATAAAAAAACACTACATAGAAAACTAAAAATCGAGCAACATGAACACCACTACAAACCGGGGATAATGTCAGGTACTCCAGAAGGGTATGCAGTTCCTGCTCCACTTGTGACGCACATCGTGTTACTCTAGTTACAAAGACAAGCCAAGACAATGATATCATGAATAAGAAAAGGACCGGAAAGTGTTTACGACAAGTGGAACATGTCCGTGGTTATTGGTGACACAGATATTCAGTAACAGCTAAACATAACCAAGTCATTATTTGGTTTGGTTTTATGGTGCTTAACGTCACGTTCAACAATATTTTAGTTATATCAGCTATGTCGTGGTTGTCCGTTTTATTGGTGGAAGAAACCGCAGTACCCGGAAAAAACCATCGACCTTGTCGCATATCACATAATGTTGTATCGAGTACACCTCGCCTGGGTGGGATTCGATCTCACAACGTTAGTGGTGATAGACACTGAATACACAGGTAGCTTAAATCAAACTACCATACGATCACGGCCACGGCGATCCCCAAGTCATGGTGGCGACCTTAAAACTCGAAGTAATGACTTCAACTTAACCATTAGTAACCCTTGGTTCAGTAGCTTCTTTGTTTGCACCAACCCGCTATCAAGGAAATCCTGATCGGAACCATTTCTTCACACTTTTAATTTTAAATAGCGATCTTACTTTCTTGTTGTTTCTTCAGAATATCTATATCGTTTTGTCTTAGGTCTCCATTATTCTTAAGATCCGCCAGTTCATCCCGAATTTGATTATGTGTCTTATCAAATTCATGGAATTGGTCTTTGAGCTTGTCAACTTACGACCCCAATGAAGTTTGGTAGTCAAAAATGAAGCCGAGAACAACATTTTCTCTTCCATTTAGCATTCGTTCCTGTCTTTCAGCCTAAACTACAAATCCACAGAGACATAAACATATTATATATATGTCCCACTGGATCTCAAAGTTATATATATATATATTTTGTTTGTGCTGCATCGTCATGTCTCGACGATCCGTTACTCATTAAGTTCCTGGTTGGTAGATTACCTTAGACTTTATGCATTAACCAAGTATCCTGTAAAGTAACTTTGAGATCCAGTGGGACAGATATATTGTATGGTTGTCACTTGCTTCTAGACGTTTGTATAATATACTTTATTTCCTGTGACTGTATAATGAATTCTTCATTATCCTATGCAATATATTAAAACTTGCTGAGTTAGATTGCTGTCAAATTATAATATTAAGTATATATGTACCATCTACACAGGCTTATACACATGTCTTACGCCTATCCCTAGATTTGCCTTACGAGAAAAGGTAACACTACGATTATTGAAGCTCCTTTTTAAGGGAGTGGATGTGGTCGAGTGGTCTAGGGCGCTGGACGTAAGGCTAAGGGAATGGTGCTGCAGTGTATCAATGGTGTGGGTTCAAATCTCGTGGAGGGAAGAACAAAAATTTGACAGCTCTAAAATCTAATTCTAACACTGTTTGGTTTAATTCTCAGACGTATATATATATATATATATGTATATCTTATATATAATTAAAGTCTCTCATATCGAGGTAAATAAAAATATTTCATTTATTCAAAGGGGAGTGCTACAAATTACTATAGTAATCTTAGATGCGAATTCATACGCAGAAATTCTTGACAATTCAACTTATGAAGAGGTACCGACTGATCTTATGCGAAAAATCGAAAATAAAGTTAAGAAATTAGCAAATGAAATGTTCAAACGCGGGTCCATTACAAAAGATATGAAGCATTATTTGGTAAACTCCGATGTAAAATTTGGTAAATTACAGGCGAATCCAAAAGTGCATAAAAGTGGGATTCCTCTTAGAACTATAGTTAATGTAGGAAAATATGGCGGAAATTGTTGAACATGAGTTACCGGAAAATGTCAGATCCTTACCTTCATTCATTCAGGACACAACCGATTTTTTAAATAAACTATCAACTATAAATCAACCATTACCAAATAATTGCTTAATGTTTTGTATGGATGCTATAGCCTTATATCCAGGTGTACCAAGAAAAGAAGCGCGCGAAGCAGCCGAAAAAGCTCTCGAGAAAAGATCAAATAAAGACATACCAACTGATGAAGTATTCAGAATGATGGATATGGTTTTAGAAAATAACAACTTTTCTTTTAACGGGAAGCATTATGTCCAAACAGAGGGAACAGCGATTGATTCCCATTTAGGGATGAACTATGCCTCCGTTTATTTAGGATCATGGGAGAAACATTGTTTTAAAATTCAAAGACAAAACAGTAGAAGATGTATGGGGTTTATGGAGTGATGGTTTAGATTCATTTAAAGATTTTCATAGAGTGGCAAATTCAATACATCCCCGCATTCAAGTTGATTTACGATATTCAACCGAGAAATTAGAATATTTGGACACCTTAACAATAATTGAACACGGCAGAATAAAGACAGATTTGTACACAAAATCGACGGAAAAACATCTATGCTTACACTCAAAGTCATCTCATCCAGAATATATGAAAAGTTCAATACCATACGGGTTAGGAGTTCGGATAAAGCGAATCTGTTCTGAGGAATCTGCATACAAGATACAGAAAAATGAAATGAAGAAGAATCTTTGCAAACGGGGATACACAAAAAGATCGATCGATAATGAATTAAAGAAGGTTGACAAACTTGACAGAAATAATTGACTTCTGTACAGAAATGATAAATCTAAAACAGATCGAGTACCGCTTGAGTTAACTTATTCGAAAGGTCTTACCCCACGTCCGTGAAATCATAAAAAAAGAATATGACAGTATTGCACAAGTCGGAGAAAATGAAAAAAAGTCTTCATAAAACCACCAATTTTCGCATTCAGACGAGATAAGAATTTATAAGATATTTTAGTTCACAAAAAGCATAATTCTATGTTTTTTAAACAGGAACATAAGTGTGAACCTTGCAGTAGGAACTGTGCTATTTGTCCATATGTTCGTAGCACCCATACATTCACCAATTTTGAAGGAAAAACATTTAACGTAAAAAACTATATTAATTGTACAACGGCAAATGTGGTTTACGCTTTATTTTGTAAACATTGTGACAAATTTATTTACGTCGGAGAAACCGGGGACACCCTGTACCAAAGACATTTGTTAAATTTATCACTAATCAGAAGGCAGAAACCTGATCCAATAGCAATTCATTTTAATTCCACTGAACATTCCGTGAATGATTATGAAATTGTGGCTTTAGAAAAAATTTACGGCGATAATTTTTACCGAGAGACAATCGAAAAACTTTGGATGAATATACTGCGAACATTCAAACCCCATGGATTAAATACAAAAACCTTACTGTTCTATTTCCCGCAATTTTTATTTTATTTACTTTGTGACGTTATCCATGATGACAAATTCAAATGTACCATAACATAATAAAGTTCCGCTGAAGAAGGCCGGGTTGTACGGCCGAAAGCTCCGGATAAATTTTCAGAGATTTTGTTTATATATATAAAAAAATGAGTAAAAAAAAGAATAAGATGGATTTTTCAAAACATTCTTGTACTAACGTTTTCACTGCTGTTGCAGATCTTCAGGTACAATGTTTATTCATTTGACTTTTTAATATATATATACAGCGCCGTCTCAAAAGTATTCGCGAAAACAAGATGGCGGACGTCAACGAGTTTGAGTTATTGCTCTTTGCACCATTAAAATACACAAGGTAAAAATGAAAAACTTACCTTAATATTTTGTGAGGTAACCATTCGACCGTATAACTGCCAGAATCCTGCGTGGAATAGAGGTATATAAGTTCTGAATGTAATCCACGGTAAAGTTCATCCAAATATCCTGAATGGCAGTAAACAGTTTTTGAGGAGTATTTATGTTTCCCGCTGCATTTTGTAGCGATCTCTTGATGCGAAGCCACAAATTTTCAATAATATTTAAGTCCGGAGACTGAGCTGGCCATGTCATGCCATGAATGTCATTGTCTCGTTTTAATTCTTCAATTATGCGGGCCCGATGGACAGGGGCATTGTCATCTTGGAAACGATAAGGTTTGTCGGCAAAATGACGGGTTAAAACGGGCCAAAGGTGATTATCAAGGATGTCACGATATTTCACAGCATTATATTATCATCAACCTTACATAAAGTTCCCACACCATACCATTTAATACACCCCCAGATCGTAACAGACACCTTCCTCTGATATGGCGGACACATGCACTCGGGGCGGTAAGCCTCATTCGAAGATCTCCACACGTACACACGGTTATTTTGTCCAATAACTATCTGCGATTCATCACTGAATATTATTTGATTCCAGTGTAGATTAACAGTCCATCTCCGTCGTTCCAGACACCAAGAAAGTCGTTTGTTTTTGTTGACCTCTCTGACCACCATTTTCGTAAGAACAACACGTCTAAATATTTTGTTTTTGTGTAAATAACGCTGTATAGTCTTTGGGTGGACACGAACAACCCCTCCTTCATTGAAATCATTTGTAGTTTTTAAAACCTTGCCACGATTGTTTTGTACCGTCCTCAATATTCTAACCTCACCGCGTCGTGTCACTTTCCTTGGTCGTCCAACTATGGGAATGTTTTCAACATTACCTGTGCTGTTGTACTTCTTCCAAATTGAACGAATTATAGTATATACTTATTGACTGGGTATGAGGGTAATAGCAAGTTTATTGTCCCCCGAGACACTGACTATTGCCCAAGGCGAAGCCGAGGGCAATAGTCAGTGTCGAGGGGGACAATAAACTTGCTATTACCTGAATACCCAGTCATTAAGTAATTTATTATACCGAACATGTTCAAAAGGTTGATTACCATGATAATAATACTGATCATTTTTGCTATGGCTAGAAAAGAACAAGAGTAGTAAATTCAACATATTATTAATTATAACAAGAACATGTTTCTTTGCTTTGTACTAGTTATAAACTATTTGCTTTGGAAATAAAAGTTAACTGTTGAATTGTTTATGCTGATGATTGCAAACCCTGTACCGTGAAGGCCCTGAAAAGCGGGAATTTGGAAGTTATTCAAATTACATGTTGGTGCATTTGTCACATTTTGAGACAAGTTTTGAACTGGTACACTATTTTGATGAGCTTCATAGTTTGTTATGTCATTCAGAACATTTGCAAGAACATAGTCTTCAGATAAAAAATCTGGTAAATTTGTTGAGTTAGATTCCTCATGTTGCTGAACTCCAGCAGCTCCTGAAGTACATGTTGATGTAGAATGAGATTTAAAATCTGAAACATGACATTTAGTGGAAGCAGAAGTATTGGTGGATGTACATGAATTTCTAGACTCGTCATTTCCAGTTTCTTGTACAGTGGCACTTAAAATATCAGATATTTGCCGTGTTTTCTTTTCACTTAGTCTTTTACTATAAGCTCTTACGGCACTTTCTGACTTGTGTCCGCTTAGTCCCATAATATGGCGAGTCTCGATTCCGTTATCATCTAGTGCAGTAATACATGTACTTCGCATACAATGATTAGCATAGCGTTTCGATAAATTGCATACTTGACTAATTTTAGCCATCATTCCACCTAGTGTGTTTTTTCCCACCGCAACATTATCATACCACACATCATCTGTTTCATTGTATATCAACTTTGGTCGTTGCCAATAATTGTCATTCCCAGGGTTTAATTTGCTGAAATACTTGATAAATGAGCTCACTGGACATTTCTCATCTCCTAAAAAATAATTAAATTTAAATATGTTAATGTCATGAATGTACAAGTTTAAATCTTATGTCCTTACCAATATAAATACAGTACATTTTTTGTATGTGTGTACAAATGTATGGTTTGAATGCAGGTATAATGGTGTAAGTGTGATATTGTTGTTCATGTAGTTTGACTGTTGTATTAATAATTTTTGTGTACTCTTTTATAAAATACACGAGAATTTTAGTACATTTTGTACGTAGCAGAAAATTGTTACTCCTTGATATGGGTAAATGTACATGGAATAAATATGAAAAGGATCGACATTTTATTTACAATTCTTCATCTTGAAGATGCAGTGAGGCCTTTAATCATAAGACGAGAATACCTCTGATTAATCTTTGATCATGATCAAGAATTTTTCAAAAGACATTAATATTCAGTAATTGAAAATATTTATTATTTCAAAACTTACCAGGCATTTCATACATTCGTCCATCTTTCATATCTACGTCTGTGAGGTTATCCCCTCTGTGATTCTTGGTTTGACGTTGAAATTTGAGGGTTATATATCTTCTCCTCTGTCCATCAACTTTGAGCTCAAAATCCTCCTTTTGCACATCTCTCAGATTTTCCCTTCCACGGTTGCAAAAGTAATATAAATATTCAAAGAACACTCTATTTTGTAACGCTTCTGGTGTTTCTCTTGAAAAATTAACATGTCCATAAAGTTTTTGTAGATCATCTGGTAAGATTACCTCTTTGTGTTTTACAGTACCCTTTCCTTCCTTGACCAATTTCACCATTACTGCTTTAAACATGTTATTCGCAGCTGAATAATGTTCACTGTTTATAATATCCTCTTGCCGACTTTTGAGGAAGTGTTTTTGAAGGCCGAACATTAAGGTTATCATTGATTTTTAGCATAAAGAGTTCCGTCAGCTTTCCTTATTTCTCCGTAGAACCTTTTCAGAGTAGCCACAACAATGTCAACAGACGTGTCGGACAAATCTAGTTCATCAACGCTTGTAATTTCACCATTCTTTTCAATCAAATAATCATTGAGTACCTTCACTGCTAATTTGATGACTGATTTTGTGTTTTTAGAATCACGGTCTTCTAAAATTTGGTCCAAATCACTGTCTGAAAGACTTGCGAACCTGGCCATCTCAACAATAAATACAAATGTCGTCTGTTTATCCGTTTTCCGGGTTTCTCGATAGCGACGATAACGCCAGAGGATCACGCATAACAATTACCGTAGTTTGTCCAATAAGCGACGTCCAATTAAAAATTCCGCGAAAGTTGTTTAAATTGCCAGTAAATAGTTCAGCGGCAGTCAATAGTCTTGAAAACTATGGACCGGTCAATAGTCTCAGTGTTAAAAATGTGAAACAATAGCATTTTTATTTCTTTAAAAAAGCTTTAAGAAAGTATATACTGAGGTATAATAAATTCAGGTATATGCAATAATTTCACGATCTCACAATTTCTACGCCCTTCCCGTTTCAAATCCACAAATAGTTGTTTCCGATCCTCACTCAGTTTCTTTGACTTGCGACCCATCTTGAAAACACGTCTGTTTATTTGTAAACGCGTAGGAGACGACCTTAAAATTACGTCACATATTTGGGGAAATTTCAAAAGGGTAACTCAAGACAGCTTAAAACTATGTAGTTCTTTTTATTACAACGAAAAACATTGGTGACAATTTCAACTCGCAAAACCGATCGCAGTCATTTTCTTATTTTCGCGAATACTTATGAGACAGCATTGTATATATATATGTCTGAAAATGAAACCCAACAGTGTTAGAATTAGATCTTTGAGCTGACAAAATTTGTTTCTTCCCTCGACGGGATTTGAACTCACACCACTGATGCACCGCAGCACCAATCGCTTAGCATTATGTCCAGCGCCCTTTTTTTATGGTCTTTTTTGTTGTTGTTGTTCCGCCTGGAATTTGGTTAGACTTGATAACCTGGCTTGGTATTGTGAAGTCCGTATTATATTACTAGATTTTGTTTATTGCAATTTGTTGTACCGATCGATCGAGAGAAAAAAAAACATTCATAGCCGAAGACGCACTTCAAAGGATTTTTCCTCAATTTGTGTTTGTGTGTTGTACACTTGCATTGCTTGTGGCACTCTCCATACCCGAGGCACCCATTGACGTCATTCTTCAGGGGGAGTTGTACTATGTATTCAACCTGCGTTATCAGTGGACTCCACATTCAGAGGAAAAGATCAAAATGAGCTGCAAAATTATTGCTATATTGAGTACAAAACGTCTTGAGATGGAATCGAAATCGCACTGGGTATATAGATAGGGAGGAAAGATGGATAGTTAAATGAAGCTCCACAATTCGAAGAAGGACAATACGATGACCAAGAAAAAAAAAGGAACAAACAGATAAGCAACGTCGACAAACCACTATATAGAAAACGAAATATTTAGCAAATCTAACATGAAGACGCTTCCGAATCCTAGTCTATGCATTTTCTACAAGAACTTCACAAGGGTATTTGATAAAATACAGGGCCGTCGTGGTCGTGATCGTATCGTAGTTGGATTTATGACTACCTATGCAATCAGTGCCTATCACCACTAAAGTTGTGAGTTAGAATCACACTCATTGCGAGGTGTACTCGATACGACATGTATGTGATAAAGTTTGTCAGTGACTTGCGACAGGTCAATGTGTGACGTAAAATTGTTTTTGACATTTACTTCACTGAATTTGGTACTGCTTTGACAACTATTTTACCTATTTTGTTCCAGTATTGTTATAAATACTGTTATAGTGACAGTCGGAATCTTTGAGCCGTAACGAAAGCGGGAGGTTTGGCGCTTTAAAATCTGAATCAACCCACCATTTCTTTAGAAATGCCTGTGCCAAGTCAGGGTCATTACGGTTTTCACAGTTTTCCGGTTGTTGACTGATTTTGTCTGTTTATATACTTATGAGTTTTGACTTTCCCTTTGTAAGATTGTTCGGAGTTCGGTAATTTTGTTATTACCCTAATTTTCTCCGGTTTCCTCCACCAATAAAACTGACTATCACGATATAGCTGAAATATTGTTGAAAGTGGCGTTAAACACCATAGCCCTAAACCTTGAATAAAATAATGTTCACACCAATTCATCCTGCACCAAATTGATTTGCGAATACCGGTAATCAAACGTACAAACATGACAAATTAAAAAAAATGTTGACCTTTATAATTTAATAAGTTATAATTATCTGAAACGAGAGTATATAAAGTTGACAAAAACACATTATATCTTGAACACTTAAATGGGCATTATTTACTTATTATCTATTTATCTCTAGACAAGTACTGTAACATTGAGGGGCTGCATTGATTTGGTGGTTTAAAATTGATGTGAATTTTCATTATTTACATAGGTTATGAATGGAAATGTATTCAAAATTGTTTTATACAAAATATTGTTTAAGTAATATTTTCACAATTATCTCCGATATGGAGATCAATTTTGAAAAAAAAAAAAAACAAAAAAAAAACACACTGTCGAAACAATTCCAAAACCCTATAGAACAATCTTAGAAACAGAGGCAACATCGATACTCCCTAACACACATATACATGACCCATAACACACATACACATGAAAACCCACTTTCTTGACTTGGTACCGACACTTCAATAAAAAGAAAATTGCAGGGTTAAATAACTTTATGGGCCAAATTCTCCTCGCAGTGAAATGATGCAGGGTCATTACGGTTTTCACAGTTTTCCGGTTGTTGACTGATTTTGTCTGTCTATATACTTATGAGTTTCCCTTTGTAAGATTGCTCTGAGTTCGGTAATTTTGTTATTACCCTTATTTCGTATGCGTGGAAATAGTCCGTTTCTCTTCTATAAATCTCCAGAAAAAAATACTTAAAAATCCAGTTTTCAAACCAACATTTGTTTTCTAGATGTGTATTAATATATGATATATACGAACTCCGACAATTAATTTCAATATTTTTTTCCATTATTTAAAAAGTTATCCATTAGGTCTCTATGTTAATTATTTTTTCTGAAGTGTAAAAATCTGCATGGAATGAGTACAAATAGTGTAAGAGCCACCCATCAAAACAAAGTAACAGACATGTGCTTTCAATGTATATTTCATTGTATCATGTGCCATAGACATTTACATATTAAAATGCCACTCATTAACTGACCATTAAGGGGATAGTCAATTGTTATTGATTTTCTTTAATATTTAAATGTCCTATGTCACATGGTACAGTCTGTTATTTGTACTCACTCCATCTAGAATTTTACAACATCAACTATACCATGTCGAGAACAAGTAAATTTGCAATGAGATGATGAGTCCCACTTTGCACTAGACTAACACTCTTGGTTGGAGTTTTATATTGCTAACTCACTGAAGCAACAGCCCGCGGATAGACATAGAGGAACACTCGGACACATTATTCTGATTCCGAGCCAACCAGTTTTTTTCGTCTCTCCTTAATGCTACGTGCTTAGCGGAGAAGCAACAAATACCAATTGTATAGTCGTTGGGTTGACCAGATCGAGGTTCGAACCGACGATCTACCACAATCGAGGCGAGTACACTAACAATTACACCACCGATGCGATCGTAATTGTTAAATATAACCACATAATAAATTGTATGATAAAACCCGAGGATTTACTATCGCCCTCACCCCTGTGTACACCAATAACATCGTATCCCCTGTGGTGATATCCCCCCCCCCCGCTCTCCCATCCTCTTGAAGCTTTAATCATATTTCTTCTTAGAAAGGTCACTAAATTTGATATCTACGTTTTTTTATTTCTGAAATTTACAGTTCTTAAATAATGTAATTATTAATAAAACTAAGGTTCTCCTCCCTCAGATATAGGTGATCTGAGCCGATTTTGGCTATCCTGTTTAGGCTTTATTGCTCACAAAATTTAAAATTATTTTGCTTTCCAATCTTTCGGTTTTGAGCGTACCCGATGAAGGTTATTCCAGAAACGCGCCGTGCGCACTAAATTGGATATCTACGTTTTTTTTAACAGTATTAGGAGATGCTACAATTCATGATGTCTTGATGGCGTACAACAAACTTGCACATCCTAGAATAAGCGTCACGTCTACAGTCATCGTTCAACATGGTCTGACACTTAATAGAATTGTTGAATTTGTAAGTAAGCATAGATAAAAAAAAACAAAAACAAAAAAGAATCTCATGTTAAAAAATAAAAATCTCAGGTTAAAAAATATCAATCTCAAGGTAAAAAATAACAATCTCAAGTAAAAAAAATAACAATCTCAAGATAAAAAAATAATAATCTCGAGTTAATTCTTGAATAATAAAATAAAAAATACAAAAATAACCACAGTCGGAACAGTTCCAAATTTCAACCGAAAAATCCTGGAAAGAGACAAAATCGATGCCATATACATGATCGCTGACTTTCCGGGTTTGGTACAGGTACTTCCATAAAAAGTGGCGGAGCTAAGCTAGTTTTATGGACCCAAATCTTAGATTAATTTGATCGCGGCTTCACGTCAGCAATACTAATGACAGGGACATGATTTTATTGACACAAAAGGGAGGGGGAGATATAATATATAATCAATGACCCGTAGCATACATTCATGATGCCACTTAACTTTCACGTGCAATTCCGGGGTTAGAAATAGAAACTAGTTTCGCTACTTCGAGGTACCCCTAAAAGCACCGTTCTTTTGAATAAAGATATGAATAAAAATACACAACTCTCTCACTGCGCTTGGTATATAGATTAAATCTGTATCGTAAGCCATCTCTTCTACAAGGTACAAGGGGTCGTCGTAGCCATGATTGTATGGTAGTTGGATTTACAACTACCTATGCAATCAGTATTTATCACCACTGAAGTTGTGAGTTCAAATCTCGCCCAGGGAAGGTGTATTCGATACAACATTATGTGATAAAGTTTTTCAGTGACTTGCGGCAGGTCGATGGTTTTTTCCGGGCACACCGGTTTCCTCCACCAATAAAACTGACCACCATGATATAACTGAAATATTGCCGAAAGTGACGTTAAGCACCATAAGCCAACCCTATATATTATACAGGATGGTAAAAGACTTCTTATTGATGTTTGGCAACACTTAATGTGGAATGATCCAAGGCTGTGATGGGAGGGCCAACCTCACAGTCTGAGGCTACCAACGGCTGTAATATGGACACCTGACATTGTTCTTTACAACAAGTAGGTAAAATAAAATGCTTAATAGATCATAACATAAAATTTCTTATGTATATGACGTAACTATGATAATGAAGGTCTTATATTGTAAACAATATAGTCAAACCTGTATTAAGTGTTCATATTTAGACCAAAGAAAAAGTGGTCTTTTGAGACATGTGACTTCTTAAAAGAGGTTCATGTCATATGAAATGTTCTATGTCAGGACAAGAAAAATGTGACATTTTAATACAGGAGACTGCTTAATAGAGGTGACCGCATGGGCATACAGGTTTGACCGTAATTTTATTTAGGAAATGTAAAGAGATCATTTTTCATCAGTAATAAGGTATATAAATATAAATAGTGTACAATAATGAAAAAAAACAATCATTTGATAAATTATGGAAGATGTTTGTATGTATCAATGATCTTCCTAGGGCCCGGATGGCTCAATGAGATAGGTAGTTGGATTGCCTAGCAACTCATACAAGACTATCACAAATACGGCGTGAGTTCGCACCGGCTTTGTAAATTACAAAAAGGGTGCACTGAACTCGCAGCCGCAAGTGATAAAGTTTACCAGTTGCTTGCCCATAGTCGGTGGTTCTCTCCGGGTATTCCGACTTTTTCCACCACTACAGCTGGTCGCCATGATATAGCTGAAATATTGCTGAAAGTGGCGTTAAAACACCAAAAATCAAAAATAAATCAATGGTCTTCCAGCACATGGGAGATGATGATGATTCCTTTCTATTATGCAAACACCCCTAGTTTTATTTCTGTAGTATAGCTCACTGAAATTTATGTAGACATGCATTGTATAGTATAGTGCTTCATTAATACTCTTTGAAAGCAAAGATAACTCTTTTCCTTTACTCCTTATAGATGCCTTCTTAAGTGATAAGGAGCATGATCTTTCGAATAGGATCGAAACCAATCCTAGAATGCATACACGGCATCATCGAGCTTGATCACGTTGGAAGCAATAAGTAAGCTGAATGACATGGTGCAATTACATTCGCTATCGAAAAGTAATCGAGATAGCTCTGAAATATATACAAAATGGATTGCGAGAGGTCGGCAGTTTTCTCCTGGTCCTCCGGTTTTCTCCACCAATAAAACTGACCGCCACGATATAACTGAAATATTGTTGAAAGTGGCGTTAAAACACCATCAAACAAACAAACAAGCATAAACAAAATGGCTGAATAATAAATATTGAACGATATTTATATTATATAATATTGACTAATATTGACACACATTTTGTTTCATCCTTTTTAGTCCAAATTCGGAAACTGCATTCGAACCAAATGGTGTGATCGCCAACGACGGATCTGTATACTTGGTGACTGTAGATCGCTTTGAAACGAACAACTGTAAGACCAAACAAGATGGTGGAACTGAGTGTTCTTTCAAATTCGGTTCATGGACTTACCCCAGTGATTTAATAGACTTAAAGCTGAAGAACGAGGAGGTGGATTTATCAAATTACCAGGGGGACGCTGCATACAAACTTATAAATGTCACAGCACAAAGAAATGATGTTTTCTATCCCTGTTGTCCGGAGTCTTACCCTGATGTGACATACACAGTTACCCTGCAACCTTTACAATCGGAACTGGCCTGGATATGCAGAGTTTGGAACAGAATGACAAACTAGTACATTGTAATATACACACACGAACAGACGAACGCACATATACATGTATATGTACGCAAATTAGTGTTTTTTTTTCTTATTTGCATAACAGTGCGTACAAACTTGCAGTTATATGCAGGGCCGGATTAGGACCTTTTGTGGCTCCTCTTACTCACCCGCACCTGTCTTGATTATTTTTTACCCGTGATATATTTTAGCGACATTTACATAGCTTGAAGTAAGCTTATTGCAAATTCTTTAAGTACACTAGAATGGCCAAGCTTATGGACCCGAAGCTTGATTGGGCGTTAGGCTGCAGCATATACTAGCCTATTGGATAACCCGGCAGGCACTTGTTATATATCTGGTAAACTTATAAAGCATAAAGTAACAACAACTGATCAAAACAATATTTTGATAATTCTTTTTCATTTGTATAGTTTACGGACAGACATGAATTCGTGATAAACTTTTTTGGGGTATATTAACTTGTTCATATTTGTCGAGGCCCGTCGTCGTCATGATCGTATGCTAGTCGAATTTACAACTACCTATGCAATCAGTGCCTTTAACCTCTAACATTGTGAGTTCGAATCCCACTCATGGCGAGGTGTACTCAATATAATATAATGTGATAAAGTTTGTCAGTGACTTTCGACAGTTCGGTTTACCCCACCAATAGAACTGACCGCCACGATATAGCAGAAATATCGTTGAAAGAGGCTTTAACCCTGATCCCAGTAGAGATATACATAATAAAACAATGGCATCTGACCAAACAAACTTTTCAATGGTTCTTTTTCAAAATAGTTATCAGTTTCAAAAACATATTGCGTGTCTTATGAGATCCTTTTTGTAAGAGGGACGAAACAGATTGACAATTTTAGCTGAATATTTGATTCTCCAAGTTTCTTTATGTCAATAAATTGTATACATGGACACTATGCACACTGTTCAAATGGCATGACCACGCGCCAATGAAAATGACCGCCATAACTGAAATACAATGGATGGCGGGAAAAATGTAGTGCAAGGGTGAATATGTGACTATTACCATATTCAGCGTCCTGTGTGCTTATACAACATCATAAACGATAATTTTACTTACGTATTTACAACTACTTATGCAAATCAGTGCCTATCACCACTTAAATTGTAAGTTGAAATCCCGCTCATGGCGAGGTGCACTAAAATTGGTCGCAATGATATAGATGAAATATTGCTGAAAGTAGCGCTAAACACCAAAATCAAATATCAAATCAGATTGACCTTAGTTTTAATAAATAACATTCTTTATGCATAGTAGTGTTTCAGTAAAAATACATGTTTATCTAGACAAAACCATATCAGTGCTGAAGCTGAATACTGAGCGGATGATACAATCGTGGACTAATAGTCCACACAACACAACACGCCTAGGTTCATGAATCCGTTGACATTATGTAAAAAAAAAACTAGTAAAGAGATCTAACCATTCTTTTGCTTTGACACTTTTAAGGAACCGAGGGGATAATAATAATATTTAGCTAAATACATATTGCTGAAGGCTAGCGCAACCGGTCACGGTTTGACTTATTAAATATCCCAAATTGTTCATTCGTGTGTAATACATACACTATGCTGATTAAGATTTAATGATTTGTGTTGCTTAACGCCACTTTCAGCAATATTTCAGCTATATCATGACGACCAGTTTTAGTGGTGGAAGAAGCCGGAGTACCCGGAGAGAACCACCGACGATGGGCAAGGAACTGGTAAGCTTTATCACTTGCGGCTGTGAGTCAAGTGTACCCTTTTTGTAATTTACAAAGCCGGGAGCAAACCCACGCCGTATTGGTGATAATCCAACTACCTAACTCATTGAGCCACCCGGGACCTTGCTGATTAAGTGATATACATATACATATATCTAAAATTGTGTAGAAAAACCCGTATATTACATAACAAACTCAGTTATATGTGAAGGTCGGCACTTTACCCACATATGGAAATCACTTACATGACTGTATCATTTCACTAAACGGGGAGATTTAGGGCACGTCGATTTATATTGAAGTGTCTGTAGCAAGCCAGAAGAGTGAGCTCAATGAATATGTTTGTTAGGAGTATTGACTCTGTCTCTGTTGCTACCATTTTTGGATTGGGTTTTGAAACTGTACAGTGTGGTATTTTATTTTGTATTTCATTTGATTGCATACCGGAACAGATAATTACGATGATGAAAAATACCGACATTTATGGGCGATTTAGTAAGATAATATTGTGAAATCTATTTTAAAGTTTAAATTTGTTATCACTCGATTTTCAAACCCTAATACATTCATCATTATGAGTTTTGACTTTCCCTTTGTAAGATTGTTCGGAGTTCGGTAATTTTGTTATTACCCTAATTAGGAATGTACATCCGCTTCAACACATTTATCATTCAAGTCTACACGACTATAGTTTTTTTTCGGTATGGATAGGTATGGTTGGAAGCTTTTACCCTGCAACGTAAAAAAATAATCTTCGAGTACATATGGATTCATCCCATGTTTTTGGTGGGTCCATGTTGCTCCTCTTTTTGCTATCTGTTGTGTGTTTGGTTTTGTTGGTATTTATTCTGTGTCTTGTTCTCAGTTTTTCTTGTCTCTGGATTAGCAATTCTTCGTTGTACCTTAGATTCTCTCTATTGTTTATGTAGTTCAACATAATTTGCTGCAGGTTGTTTCATACTTTGAAGGAAAGTGGCATTCCTCAAACACGAGGTATTAATTCTGCGTCCGGTCTAAGAATGAGTTGTATATCTGAAGCGTTTCGGACACCTACCGAGCGCACAATAGGTATGTCCATCCCAAAAGAAAGACTATGACTTATTTCTATGCCAATGGGTGGTGGCGGACGTAGAATAGTGACACGATACTTGCAATGGTACTTGATACTTCAGATACAAATGGAATAAACAAAGACACTAAGCTTTGTTACGAACATATGATTGATAATGTGTCACGGTCAAATTAGTAGCATTTGAGCAATATTCAGCAAGTCTAATAGATACAGCTTCGTCCGCATCATTTTTGGACTTATACCTCGAATTTGACGAAAGTGGTCAACTCAGTACTAAAATTTATGATAAACGGGACTACTTCAATTTTAAAATCATAAATTTTCCAAACATGTGCAGCAATATACCAGCTTTTCCTGCATATGGTGTTTACATCTCGCAATTGATTCGCTATGCAAGGGCCAGTAGCAATTATTCTGATTTCCCGAAACGTCATCTTCATCTGAGAAACAGGCTACTGGATCAGGGCTATTAAAAGATTCGCCTTATTCGATCTCTTAAAAAGTTTATATTCCGTCTCTACAAAAACGATTGTAAGCGATGCATTTTCATATAGTGAAAATGTATAAAGATAAAGAAGTCAAGAAAAATGTCAAGGATATTTTTTTATCAATGTGTGACGTAAAAATATTTTTGACATTTAAGTCACCGGATATAGTACTGTTTTGACAACAATTTTCCCTATTCTGTTCCTGTATTTAAATACTGTTATAGTGACACCCGGAACCTTTGAACCGTAATAAGAGCGGGGGGTTTGGCGCTTTAAAATCTGATTCAACCCACCATTTCTTTAGAAATGCCTGTACCAAGTCATGGTCATTACGGTTTTCTAAGTTTTCCGGTTGTTGACTGATTTTGTCTGTTTGTATAATTATGAGTTTTGACTTTCCCTTTGTAAGATTGCTCGGAGTTTGGTAATTTTGTTATTACCCTTATTGTTATTTAATGCAAAACGAGCAATTTGTCTGTAATAACATCCCGAGAACAAGTTAATGCAACGAGATGATGATAATGTTCGGTTTGTATTGGATCAACACACTAAGTTGGATTTCGACAGAGAGACACGTCGCTTAAGTCGGACACATTATCCTGATTACGAGTCAATCAGCCTTTATTCCTGAATGCCGTGTGCTTAGCAGAGAAGCAGCCCATATAGTTTCCATATTCGTTTGAGGCGAGCACACATCCATTATACCGATTTGGCCTCATGACGTAATCAAGTTAACAAACAATAAATGACACCAGGTAAAAGGGACTGAATTAAAGTATTTCGGAGCATGTATGCAAAGGGCCCCCAAAAGATAGCAAAATCGCTTAGAAAATATGTGTCTGCGTTGATAATTATTATATTATTTGGGAGCTGTAAATGTAAATAATAAATATATCTCGTAATGATAATCTTATAGACTAATAGTCTACATACAGATATTTAACTTAGTATGTACTACACGTTTCTATGATAAGAAAGAACAGTTTTAAGATGTCAAATGTGTAATAAGTAACCATTTGTTTACTTGTTCCAAAATTGCTCAATTATTTAGTTTTTCTATTTGTTTTACTTTGAGCATATGTGATGAAGATTACACGACGGGTGGTACATGTGGAACAGGAACTACTTACCCTTCCAGAGCAAACAAGTTTACCCCTGGTTTTAGGTGGGGTTTGTGTTTCCCAATTTCCACTGTTCGAACGTGATTATCTCCAAACAGGATATTCATATATGCTAGATATTTCATATTTATTGAACAATAACACTATCAAGTGTATTAAAATCAAAATATTCCCTTTCAACCAGAAATAAATGCATATATCTATTA
This sequence comes from Bathymodiolus brooksi, assembly GCA_963680875.1. NCBI lineage: Eukaryota > Metazoa > Mollusca > Bivalvia > Mytilida > Modiolidae > Bathymodiolus > Bathymodiolus brooksi. The sequence continues at coordinate 34,836,374 of OY804586.1, read as the reverse complement.
GAAACTTTCGAAACTAGTATTACCATCTGGCGTCCGGAATACCCCCAAAATTGCTATATTTAGGATGTGCTATGGAGAAAACGGCACGGTGAAATTTTTTGAAACATTGGCAGATAATGTATTTAGACATAACTATTTCATGATGCAATTTAAAAAAATTGAATGATGGGAAATTTTAGGGTAACCCAGGTCTACTACCTTAAGTGGGGTTGGTGTTGCTCTTCAGTTTTATGTGTTGTGTTTAGTGGATTATTGTTAGTGGTTTTGTTCTCTTTCTTGAACTCTTTCTTTTGGTTATTGTATTGTCTGTCTGTCTTCTACTCACAGATATTGATGAACTCTTGTATTGTCTGTCTGTCTTCTACTCACAGATATTGATGAACTCTTGTATTGTCTGTCTGTCTTCTACTCACAGATATTGATGAACTCTTGTATTGTCTGTCTGTCTTCTACTCACAGATATTGATGAACTCTTGTATTGTCTGTCTGTCTTCTACTCACAGATATTGATGAACTCTTGTATTGTCTGTCTGTCTTCTACTCACAGATATTGATGAACTCTTGTATTGTCTGTCTGTCTTCTACTCACGGATATTGATGAACTCTTGTATTGTCTGTCTGTCTTCTACTCACGGATATTGATTACCTCTTGTATTGTCTGTCTGTCTTCTACTCACAGATATTGATTACCTCTTGTATTGTCTGTCTGTCTTCTACTCACATATATTGATTACCTCTTGTATTGTCTGTCCGTCTTCTACTCACGGATATTGATTACCTCTTGTATTGTCTGTCTGTCTTCTACTCACAGATATTGATTACCTCATGTATTGTCTGTCTGTCTTCTACTCACAGATATTGATTACCTCTTGTATTGTCTGTCCGTCTTCTACTCACGGATATTGATTACCTCTTGTATTGTCTGTCTGTCTTCTACTCACGGATATTTATTACCTCTTGTATTGTCTGTCTGTCTTCTACTCACAGATATTGATGAACTCTTGTATTGTCTGTCTGTCTTCTACTCACAGATATTGATGAACACTTGTATTGTCTGTCTGTTTTCTACTCACAGATATTGATTACCTCTTTGGTGTCTTCAAACCTTTCATACATGTCAAATTTGTTGATGAAATTTCCTTTCTTTTATTAATATTTCATATGGGATTGGACATAGTCGTTAAAAGGATTTAATGGATTAGCCATTAGTTTGGTTCAATATATATATAATACCAATATTCAAAATTTTGAATCATAAATAAAGTAGATATCGTTATGGCTTGACAACGTAAACAGGCTTACAAAAGATGGATCCGGGAATGGCCTATGTATGGATGTTTAGAATACCAAAAGGAAATAATGACATAATTGAAAATGTTTGCCTTGCGACAGGATTTTAACGACAACGCCCTGCTATATCAACTGCATGTGTAATGGAGTCATCTAAAACCACGAGCACATTCACCTTTCGAAGAGGATGAAGAGCGGACGTAGAAGAAAATAAAAAATGTACGACGTAATTATATGTTCCGAGTTTCCCTCGGGAAAGCTGGTATACAACAATAAAAGGGCCAAGCATAAACAGGAAAAATAAACTGAAAACAAGGTTGACCTTTTAAGATTGATGATATAATTATGCTAAATGAACGTCTGTCACGTTGGTAATAATGAATTATTTCCTGTGAACTTAAATTGCCACAATATTTCTCGTTATCTATTTATCAAAGCTAAGTACGTGTACTATCATCCAGAGAGGATGCAATGGTATCGCTATATAAATATGTGAAACCGTATTATTATTATTATTATTTCTTTTAATTATTATTAGAATATTAATTATGAAATATATTTACAACTGTTGATAAAACAATGATTAAGCAAGATATTCACAATTGTCTCACTGATGATATTAAAAAAATGTTGTGTAAACCCTTATCATACCCCATATGCTGTATTCATGGGAATATTTCTCACAAGGTATCAATTTACTGCAATTTATTTCTAACTCCGCAGCTTCAGTTTTAAAACATTAATTTGTAAATCCGCTGTGATGATGCTGAGGTGTCTGTTGTTACTTTTCGTATCTTGCGTACTTGCAGGTATAGTACATTATTTTAGAAAACTACTCATACCAATATGATTGTATTTTATCATTTTAAGTAATGTCATTTTTTGCATAAACATATTATACATTTTCTTCGCAGTAAGCACAATTATATAGTTGTTTCTAATATTCTTAGCTTGTTTCATCAACAAATAAAATGTTCGTAATATTGTTATCACCATGGGAGTTCTGGGTGAGAATTCCCGCCAGTTTTCTTTCAACCTCATCAACGACGGAAATTAATAACTTAAAGAATATTTTTGACGTTGTTGGTCATAGAAGATACATACTCTATTTCTGCTACCAGTGGATTGCAATATTTCTCCACTCTCGCTAAAGCTCGAACTTTATAACATGTCATTGTCTCGAGTGGAGAAATATCGTAATCCAGTGGTAGCAGCAGAATCTATATTTCTGAGTTAGGGTGTTACTGTTATGGTGTTTAACGCAGCTTTCAACAATATTGTGGGGCCGTCGTGGCCGTGATCGGGTGGTAGTTGGATTGACAATTACCTATTCAATTTGTGCCTATCAACACTGATGTTGTGGGTTCGACTCCCGCCCAGGGCAAGGTGTACAACATTACGCGATACAAATTGGCGGTGACTTGCGGTAGGTCGGTGGTTTTCTCCGGTTTCCTCCACTAATAAAACTGACCGCCACGATATAGCTGAACTATTGTTTTGTGAAAGTGGCGTTAAGCACAATAAAACCAATAAACCAACAATATCTCAGTTATATCGTAGTGTCAGTTTTATTGGTGGAGGAAACCGGAGTAGCCGTGGAAAACCACCGAACTGCCACAAGACACTGACAAACTTTATCTCATAATGTTAAATTCAGTACTCCTCGCCATCAGCGGGATTGGAACTCACAACGTTCGTGGTGATAGGAACTGATTGTATTGGCAGATATAAATACATACGACCACGACGGCTCTCTTTATTTGTGTTGCTTGTATCATAGTCATAACGTCATAGTGATGTAAATTTGTAGGTAAGGGAAAGGTCAAAGTCCTAGAAGATGCCGCCATTAAAAGTGTCTTGAAGAGATATAACAAGTATGCCTATCCCGGGACTAAAGTGAACACCACAGTCACCGTCAAACATGAATTAACATTGATGAGAATTGTTGAATTTGTAAGTAATGTCAAGATTAATATCATTGACGAAAAGTTTGAAGATATCTAAGAGGTAATCAAAAGCCGTAATTCGAAGGACAGTCAATGAAATGCCTAAAAGTAAAACAACAAACATTGATCTACAAAACACAAAGTATAAAACTAAAGATCGAGCAACACAAAAAATCGGGGATGAGCTTAAGTACCCCGGAAGGGTAAGCAGTTCCTGCTCCACATGTGGCACCCATCGTGTTACCCTTGCTACAAACCCGATGATAATTCATGAATAAGGACCGAGTTATGATTACGATTATTGAAGATGCTTTTTATGTTCTAGGAGCATGGTATTCTTCACGTTTTAAGGTATATTTATCGACGCAGCTGGTTCACATCTAATTTAGAACGGTTGTTCCATTCAACTGTGAAACTAAGTTCCACTTATGTACACCACGTATTAGATAGGCCTATTGTCAAATATAACGGGAGGGAAGGGGTTCCATAGAATTATAAAAATGGCATATTCCCTTCATAGAAAAGACAATGTATTATAGGAGGTGAATAGAAATCTCTGTTGTCGTAACTAGGCGTATTAAATGTATAATAAGAGATTTAAAAAAAAATGTGATTATTTAATATTTTTATAGCTGCTGTTGAACCTCACGTTAGGCTCGAGGAGGTTTTCCGTTATACCTTTGGAAAAAATATAATTACATATAATAAATCATGTAGGTAACACGGTTGGGACTGGTAACACCATTTGAATGAATTGTGTTGCCATACATACACATTTGAGATATTTACGGTTGGAAATCTTTGTCTCGCAACGGACCATAAGCGATCACCCTAATTTAACACTTGCCTCAAGTAGTCTTACTTGAAGTGAGCGTCCATTCTCCAGAGCTACTCGCGTGGTCTCTATTGTTATAGTTCCGAACAATACGCGGACGCTCTGTCGTTTTTCATATTTAATTTCCATGATGAATGCCTTTCTTCTACTTCGGAATAAAACGTAGCACGAACACTCCCTTACCTCTGTTATACAGGATACTAGAACGATTGTAATGGATGTTTGGGAATAATTGGAATGGACTGACCCAAGATTAACCTGGGACGATGAACCTCAAAATCTGAGGCTACCGATGTCTGAAATATGGACACCTGACATTGTCCTCTACAACAGGTAGGTCAAATACGTATTATTTTAGTGAGCTTAACATATCCAGATTGTATGTCTATGACGTCATCAACCATGGTTACGAAGTTTCAATATTAATTTTGTACACAATAATGTTATGTTCAAAATTTAAGGACAGCATTTTCGGCATTAGTAGCAATGCAAACAAACAAACAAACAAACCCCCCCCCCAAAAAAAACCACATAAAATAAACAACAAAGCATTCATTTTTGAACGTTTTGATCAGATGCTAATGATAATGGCGATGCCGCCTTTGAACTAGATCAATATGAATAATTAAATTTCTGTAGCGCTAGCTCTCTAGGAGCTCGATGCATCGGTGATCGAAAGCAGGATCTTCTGAACAATTTAAACATCATTGTTAGGTCACGTAGGAAACAGTCACTAGTATAGAGTGAATTGTATTGTACAATTACAGTCGGTTCCGTAAGCAATCAGGTATACAAAACTAAACGAAAGCATTGGGCTGTATTACTGATTATTAATCGCTTATAGTTTTAACTTCACACTAATATTGATTAGTGCTTAGCGTCACTTACATGATTGATGATAAACGTCATATTTAACATGACTGATTGGTGTTTATCGTCAATTTTAAACATGATTGATTGGTTGGTTTGTAACGCCACTTTAAGCATGATTGTTTGATTGGAAATTAAAAAGTCATTTCAAACGTGATGGATTGGCTATTTAACGTCAAGTGAACATTATTAAGATTTAAGTGATGACCAGGGATAATTTGCTAACACTGTTTCATGTAGATAAAAAAAGTCGCTTGAGACATGTCTATTGACGGGTGTTTTAATAGCCACAAATATAAAAGGGAGAAAATTGGAAGGGTAGGAGAGTTTTTTTTTCTGATAACAGATCTCACAACAAAATGTCAGCATAAGAAATGAAATACATACATGATACTAACTAATGTTAGAAAATTCTCATTCCAGTCCTCATTCAAAAAATGATTTCGGACCAAATGCTGTAATCAGCAAAGATGGCAGTGTCTTCTTTGCTCCAGCGAATCGCATAGAGACGAACAATTGTAAGCCATCACAAGATGGCGGAACTGAGTGCACTTTTAAGTTCGGCTCATGCACTTATTCCGGAGACTTATAAAGTGACCTTCCAGCCAGTACAACCGGAAGTGTCGTGGATATACACCATGTGGAACAGAATGTACAACTAATACCTTTGTTTATAATACTGATAAGGCGAAACCTGTCTAAGCAGAAGCACCTTAGGATCAATTTTTGTGTTCGGTTTAGATAGGTTAAATTGACGAAGATGTCTTTCATTAGAATAATTTGCTATGATACTGATAAGGCGAAACATGTCTATGCAGAAATATATTGGGACCAACTGTTTTGTTCGTAATAGACAGGTGTTCAGTTTAGATATGTTAACCTAAGAAATATTTTGAACATTGAGACTTTCATTAAAATTCCGTGAACCACTTTGGGACCAACATTTGTGTTCGGATTAAATAGGTTAAATTGACAAATATTTCTTACATTGGGACTTTGTTTAATGTTCGGTTTATACAGGATTACGTTTTATTTATTGTTCCGCTTAGGCAGGTTTCAATGTACTTTGTGATAACACTGAACAAAGTATTGAAACAAATATTGATAGATTAATACATGGCCTTTTTCATATTGCCCCTGTAATCAGCACGAGACCTTGCTATCGGCCCCGAGGGCTGATAACAAGGGCAATATAAAAAAGGTCATGTATTAATCAATTTATCACATTTTACCAGGGCAGAAAACATGCTATTGCCCTTCACAAGAGGACACATAACGTGTTATTGCCCTCGTAAAATGTTATTGCCCCGGAGCCAAATAATACTCCGGAAATTATGCGTTTATTACACATGCAAATTCGGCGTTATTTCAATAAAATATGTGATAACTGAATATAATTTATGTATGCTAATTTTTTCAAAATTATTTTTATGCTATATTTTATCTGTCATTTTCAAAGAAATGCATCAAAGATGAGTATTGTATCAACCAAATTTGCTATCACAATTACTGGGTCGAAGTGTACATATATATTTTTTTAAATTAAAATAAATTGATTGCATTTTCTTTTAATCTGTGGGTCTGTTATTTTTCAGTTTAGCTGACATTATGATGTCAAATTTGAATTTAAGTTTTCCTCAGTGTAATTTTGGTTGGAAAATGTGCTTTTAAAATCTCCAAATCTGAACCTCTTGTATATTTTTGTTGTTTTTTGTTTGTGTATTCATTTATTTTATTATTTTATTCCTAATTTTTTTTATTTTAATTTTTGCTTGTTTGTTTCTTTTATTTTTCTTTGTTTTATTTCGTGGTTTTTGTTTAGTCAATTATTCTTGCAGGAACAATCGTATTGTTTTAAGTTTCAATCTCAACAGAAAAATATTAAAAATGCTTGTAAAGGCTTGAATTTGATAATATAAGAACAATCCCTATTAAGTTGCAATAAAAGATATCAAGTCTAGTGTGCACGATGCTATTTTAGTAGTTTATATTATTTTATAATTTGATTTGATTTATTGTGCTTCAAGTCACTTTCAGCAATATTTCAGCTATATCATGGCGACCAGTTTTAGTGGTGGAGGAAGCCGGAGTACCCGGAGAGAACCACCGACCATGGGCAAGTAACTGGTAAACTTTTATCACTTGCGGCTGCTAGTCGAGTGTACCTTTTTTTGTAAATTACAAAGCCGGGTGTGAACCCACGCCGTATTGGTGATAGGATGTTATGAGTTGTTAGGTAATTCAACTCTAACTTGCTGATGAAGTGATATACACTATATCTAAAATTGTGTAGAAAAACCCTTGTATTACATAACAAACTCAGTTATATATGAAGAGAGACACTTTACCCACACATATGGACAAGATATACATGAATGCATCATTTCATTACAATGGGAGGCTTGGGTCTCGCCAAGGCTCTCGCCAATTTATATTAAAGTGTCTGTAACAAGCCAGGAGAGTGGGCGACAACGTATAGCTGCGCTAGATGTATCAATTATATATCTACTTCGATCATTTTTGGATTGGATTTTAAAACTGTACAGGGTGGTATATTTTCTGTCTTTTATTTGTTTGCATACCGGAACAGACAATTAGGAGGGTGAAATATGCCGACGTTTGTGAGTGATTTAGTCAGATAAATATTGGGAAAATCTATTTTCAATTTTTATCAATTTGTTATCACCTTCGATTTTCAAACCCCTTTATATGTTCACCGTTTTAGGAATGACACCCGTTTTTAACTATTATTTCTTATCATTCATTTCTACTCAAATTCAGCATGTCGGTATGGGTAGCGAACTTAAAACATTCAATATGTACTACATAATTGCACCAATGTAACGTTCCAAATTGCTCAGCGATGTATATGTATGTGTAGAAGATTAACATTCAACAATATTTCAGTTATATCGTGGCTGTCAGTGTTATTGATGGAGGAAACTTGAGTACCCAGAGAAAATCAACGACCTGCCGCAAGTCATTGACAAACTTTATCACATAATGTTGTATCGAGTACACATCGGCATGAGCGGGATGATTCGAACTCGCAACCTTAGTGGTGATAGGTACTGATTGCACAGGTAGTTGTAAATCTAACTACCATACGACCACGACCACAACGATACTGACATCGATACTTGAGATACAAATGAAATTATAAAAAAAGACACTATTAACAAATTCCTTCACTCATGCACATTATTTTTATTCCGAGTCCATCTGTCTTCATTCTGAAATACCGTGTGATTATCATAGAAGCAGCAAAATATCGAGGGGTTAGAGCCAACAAGTCGTATCTGAAAATTTTGCTAATTTCATTTTTTGCACTACAATGTTGATAAGTTAGCATCTAGTTATGTCTGTAAAGTTCAGGGCAAAAGGATAATGCATTACTTTTATAATGACCAGAACCCAAAAGTATTATCATATTATATACGTCTTCTTGAAATGCCAAACAACAGTAATATTGGATAATCTATAATTGAATGCCAAGTATATTTTCTTAATTACAAGATACATTGCTGTAAAAAATTATGTGAAGATAATATACTTCGCATTTATGATATCATATTTTTTTATTTAGAAAATAGTGCCAAAAACAGCTTATTTAAAGATAAGTTATTTTGGCACTGCAGAAAAGTAATATAATTATTCAGTAAGTTTAGCCATCTTATCTCAATATCAGAAAATGCGTTGCAGATGTTATTTATAATAAACAGTATCCTGTAGAGGCAGGAGAGAGTAAATAAAGTTGATGCATTCTAGAGCTGTTGTTACATTTAGGTGTGAAACCTATGATTAATTTCTTTAACATTTGTGTTTTTTTGAGCCTGCCTGGCTATTTTATCTTAAGTTTAACCTTTCTAAGACCATATATTTTCTGAAACGTACATGATTCCTCTACGTTCTGTGAAAATATCAGGGGATGTTTAGTCTTGCAGTGAAATGCCAGGCTATGGAAAACACCTACTCTAAAAATAGCTCGGTCATCCCCGGGAAAATCAATATGTATAGGTCATGCATCAAATCCTCCATAGTGGTAATAAAATGCAACTAAATGCATCAAATTTGGGCTCAAAATAATCCTTGTATATTTAACTTCAATTATCAATTTTAATTATTCCATTCCATTCAGTATTTGTCACAATACAACACAGCGAAAAGAACTATTTTCTTTAAAAGGGATTACTTTTGCATATGTTCTAAGCTCTGATTGGTGAATTATTGGTTTGACACCACAAAAAGTGTATTAACAGGAAGAAATGTAGTATCTGCAATGAAAAGTTGAGACAACAATAGATTAAAAGGTAAGAATTAGATATGCACTTGCTATACTTTGATACTATGCATCAATTTACTATGTATTCACTTATTTTAATATATGTATTAAGTCTTCATAAATTTTCTTAGACGAATTGTACATGTTTGTGCTAAAAATCTTGAATCATTATTATCTCAAGTATGACGTTTGTACATACCCTTCGCTAAAATTATTTACATTTTATTTAAAATGCATGGCCTTTTAATTGTTATTTATTTCCATATTTTCAGTAGTGGCTGGTTATGTTGAATGTGATGAAAACATCTACAGTACTAATTAATTACAGTTTTCTATTGGTAAGTATCAGTTTTTATTTGATCACAAGAACTCTATTTTACCAGATTGAAAAGATTATCACTTTTTAATGATCAAATTATTTGATAAGAAGATTTCCTCCTAAACCCCGCAATGGAATTAGATGTTAAAAAAATGTAGTATACAACCTGAAAATATGCATGACGAACTATGGTTGCGGTCCAATATCTGAAACGGAAGGCTATAAAACTTAGGTGTCAAAGTTTGTTGTCAGGGGTATAATTTGTAGTGAGTTTACTTGTTTGGCAATATAATATGAGAGGTAATCCTATATTTGGCCAATTCTTTTAGCTAATCAAAATAACAAGGTAATAAAATGTCGGAATCGGTCTTCAGAGGAGTAATGGACGACAATTGCAGCTATGGTACGTGATACCCAAGATAATGGTTCTAATGCAGTCGAAGGGGATACAGAAGATGGTTCCTCATTAACAAACAGGCAACAAGTAGGTAGTAATGATACACAAGGTACCAATGCCACACCTACGGCTGATGAACCAGGTACCATTGACATACCTATGGTTGATGATTCAGGTATCACTGACACACCTACCACTGATGAACCAGGTATCAATGACACACCTACCACTGGTGAACCAGGTACGAATGACACACCTACTACTAATGAAGCAGGTACCAATGACACACCCACCACTGATGAAGCAGTTACCAAATTCACACCTATCGCTGATGAACCACGTACCAATAACACACCTATGGTTGATGAACCAGGTACCAATGACACACATACCACTGATGAACCAGGTACCAATGACGCATCTACGGCTGATAACTAGCTACCAATTACACACCTATGGCTCATAAACCGATTACCAATGACACACTTATGGTTGATATGATTGAAACCCCGTGTAATAAGAATTCACAAGACCAAATATTAATTCAGGACAATTCAGCTGTTCGTACCTATAAAGAAGATATTTCATCAACTGATTTCAATGGGTCGCCAAATGCCTTAAAGGTTACTCCAAGACAGACAAATGAACATGGGAACTGTTTCTTCCAGTCAGCATTACCACACATTCATTCCCTGCTCACGGTTCAAGTATTACGAAGATCATTATGTGATCACATAGTTGAAAAAGCAGAAAATTATGTTGTTGTTTTTTTTGCAGCACAAGAATTGTCAGAGTCGTTCGAAGAGGACATTACTTGGATTGATTTGCCGAACCACAAGAACTGACAAGGAAATACACATCGAGACAGCAGATATCAGCAACCAAAAAGAAAAAAACCTCGTCAGCTTATGCAGAAGTGGTATCATCCCATCTGAATACCACGAGTATTACAAATCATTGCCCTCAAGCAGTAATGTAGATGACAGACTAGCTGACACCGATGCTGAAGCCAATTTTGATCAAGAATGAGACTAAGAATATAACAGTGTTGACATTAAATGACTCGTTTAATTAGATTGCATGATTAGTTTAGGGAATCTTCTATACATTGCATTAGAACTGTAGACATTATATTCCTGCATTATATATAGTGCATACAAATTTGACTGTTATATAATATATATTTTGTACTTTGATTTTATAATAATTTTCTTTTGAGATTTACAGACAGTATTGAAATATTTCAATAGGATTTAGCATAATTTTATCATTAATGGTATTTTGAAACTCTTAAGATTTCAAAGTGTTCAAAATCATGTTATTACTCTTTAATTCAATTTTCAAAAGAGGTGTTGAAATTTTTTTTAAACTATTTTATGATATAATCATTCATACACAGGGGCGTAGCTCCCCATAGGCAAAAACGCAATTGCGTACACATAAAAAACTCAGCTAATAACGAAATATGCGTTTTTTTATGAAATCAAACTTTAAAAGTAAGATGACATTCCATTTTTCGGTTATTATTTCATCAAATCGTAACTTGCTATCTTCCGGGATTGGGTTGAACAAATCTCAATTAAATGAATTATATGAATAATATCTACATTTATTTACAAAATTACGATTTATTATGTAGAATAAATTCGTTTATCTTAGGAATGCGAGAGTTATCCCGTCTTAGCCGAATATTACATATTTGCTATGTCGTGTCACAGAAATGTTGATGTCGAGCTGCGTTTGGAAGAACAGTCGAAAAATGTTGGCTCAAGCAAAATATTGTTCATAACACTGTTTGGTTTAATTTTCAGACGTATATATATATATATATATATACGTCTGAAAATTAAACCAAACAGTGTTAGAATTAGATTTTAGAGCTGTCAATTTTTTGTTCTTCCCTCGACGGGATTTGAACCCACACCATTGATACACTGCAGCACCATTCGCTTAGCCTTACGTCCAGCGCCCTAGACCACTCGACCACATCCACTCCCTCTCAATTTCTTGTGCTTACCTGTCTCTCCTTATTTTTATTCCATAATAAATACAATGCGCTCGAATTGAACTCTATAATATATAATTGAACTCTATAATATTAAACATAAACTCTAGAAATGTCAATAGAGAGAACCGTGTATACTTGATCGTTCAATGAAATGTGCGTTTCGTTGTAGACTAGGAATTCCAACCATCGTTTCAACTAGATTAAAATTCCAGCCAAGATTTTTGTCCAACATTTTGTCCTATCATATGTATTTATGTTCTTAGTTGCGTGCTGTGATGTCATTACGATTTCCGCATATAAACGATGTTCGGTTCATTTTTAACCCCAGTTGATTGGTAGGTATGATGTCTTATTAAGTGTCCCAAACAAAGTTTGGGGGACTTATTGTTTTTGCTCCGTTTCTTATTATTATTTTTATTTTTATTATTATTATTCTTATTCTTTCTTTCGCGAAGCATAAACTTGTCCACGGCAGATCTCAAGAACTACAGGACAGAATTTCATGAAACTTGGTGGAGTTATAGATATATGTTTCTAGTTGAATTTAAAATTTTCAGATTTGTGGTAAAGGGGGTCAAAGCCATATTCTTGGGGGTTCAAAGGGTTACTATAGAATCCTATGGGAAACTTGAAATTTCGTACATTGATGTTGATAACTTCTAACTGGAAAATGATAGAGACATAACATTTTACATAGTGATAGGTCACCATTAGACGAGCAATTCTGCGTTTTCAAAATTTTCAAGATGGCTGCCAAAACACGGCATAAAAATGGGGGTAGCAATTCAACATTATCCGATATCATCAAAATTTGATATGTGGGTAGATAGTGATGTCCCGAATTGATTCCCGACATTGAACAATTTCTACCGATCATCATTTTCAAAATGGCCGCCACAATACCGCAAAAATTGAACATTGTCCGATATCATCACAATTTGATATGTGGGTAGATAATGATGTCCCGAATTGATTCCCGACATTGGAAAATTTCTAGCGGTCACCATTTTCAAAATGACCGTCACAATACGCACATATTCAACATTGTCCGATTTCAACAACATTTCATATGTTCGTAGATTATGATGTCCCGAAATGATTCCTGACATCGAAAAATTTCTACCGGTCGCCATTTTCAAAATGGCCGCAACAATACCGCACAAATTCAACATTGTTCGATTTCAAAGGTAGCTTTTAATTTATTTTTTAAACCGGTTGTCAGTGGCTGGTTTGGGAGACTTCATAATCGGTAGAATATAATCATATCTTGTTATAATTATCATTCTCTTTCTCCTTTCTTTCTTTGGCACATGAACTTGTCCACGGCAGATCTCTGGAAATACTGGACAGAATTTCATGAAACTTGGTGGAGTTATAGATATATGTTTCTAGTTGGTCCTAACGTATTCAGCTTTGTGGTGAAGGGGGTCAAAGTCATATTGTGAGGGGTTCAAATGGGGTGGGGGTTACTATATAATCCTATGGGAATGTTGAAATTTCGCACATTAATGTTGATAACTTCTAAATGCATAATGATAGAGACATAAAATTTGACTTAGTGTTAGGTCACCATTAGAGGAGCAATTCTACCTTTTCAAATTTTCAAGATTTCTGCCATTTTCAAAATGGTTGCCAAAACACAGCATAAGAAATGGACGACAAAAAATTCAACATTTTCCGATATCATCAAAATTTGATATGTGGGTAGATAATGATGTCCCGAATTGATTCCCGACATTGGACAATTTCTAGCGGTCACCATTTTCAAAATGACCGTCACAATACGCACATATTCAACATTGTCCGATTTCAACAACATTTCATATGTTCGTAGATTATGATGTCCCGAAATGATTCCTGACATCGAAAAATTTCTACCGGTCGCCATTTTCAAAATGGCCGCAACAATACCGCACAAATTCAACATTGTTCGATTTCAAAGGTAGCTTTTAATTTATTTTTTAAACCGGTTGTCAGTGGCTGGTTTGGGAGACTTCATAATCGGTAGAATATAATCATATCTTGTTATAATTATCATTCTCTTTCTCCTTTCTTTCTTTGGCACATGAACTTGTCCACGGCAGATCTCTGGAAATACTGGACAGAATTTCATGAAACTTGGTGGAGTTATAGATATATGTTTCTAGTTGGTCCTAACGTATTCAGCTTTGTGGTGAAGGGGGTCAAAGTCATATTGTGAGGGGTTCAAATGGGGTGGGGGTTACTATATAATCCTATGGGAATGTTGAAATTTCGCACATTAATGTTGATAACTTCTAAATGCATAATGATAGAGACATAAAATTTGACTTAGTGTTAGGTCACCATTAGAGGAGCAATTCTACCTTTTCAAATTTTCAAGATTTCTGCCATTTTCAAAATGGTTGCCAAAACACAGCATAAGAAATGGACGACAAAAAATTCAACATTTTCCGATATCATCAAAATTTGATATGTGGGTAGATAATGATGTCCCGAATTGATTCCCGACATTGGACAATTTCTACCGATCGCCATCTTCAAAATGGCGGCCACAATACCGCACAAATTCAACATTGTCCGATATCATCTAAGTTTGATATGTGGATAGATAATGATGTCCGGAATTTATTCCTGACAATGAAAATTTCTAGAGCTCACTATTTTCAAAATGGCCGCCACACTACCGAACAAATTCAACATTGTCCGATTTCAACGGCATTTATTTTGTGGGTAGATTATGATGTCCCGAATAAATTCTCGATATCGAAAAATTTCTAGCGGTCGCCATTTTCAAAATGGTCACCACAATACTGCACAAATTCAATATTGTCCGATTTCAACGACATTATATATGTGGGTATATTATGATGTCCCGAATTAATTCCCGACATTGAAAAATTTCTAGCGGTCGCCATTTTTAAAATGCCGGCACAATACCGCACATATTCAACATTGTCCGATTTCATCGACATTTCATATGTGGGTAAATTATGATAACCCGAATAGATTGTCGATATCGAAAACATTCTAGTGGTGGCCATTTTCAAAATGACCGCCATCACAATACGACACAAATTCAATATTGTCCGATTTCAACGACATTTCATATGTGGGTAGATTATGATGTCCCGAATTTATTCCCGACATTGAACAATTTCTATCGATCGCCATTTTCAAAATGGCCGCCACAATACCGCAAAAATTCAACATTGTCCGATATCATCTAAATTTAACTTGTGGGTAGATTATGATGTCCCGAATTTATTCCTGGAAATGAAAATTTCTAGCAGTCACCATTTTCAAAATGGCCGCCACACTACCGAACAAATTCAACATTGTCCGATTTCAACAACATTTATTATGTGGGTAGATTATGATGTCCCGAATGCATTCCCTATATCGAAAAATTTCTAACTGTCGCCATTTTCAAAATGGCCACCACAATACCGCACAAATTCAATATTGTCCGATTTCAACGACATTTCATATGTGGGTAGATTATAATTTCCCGAATTAATTCCCGACATTGAAAAATTTCTAGCGGTCGTTATTTTCAAAATGGCCGCCGCAATACCGCAAAAATTCAACATTGTCCGATATCATCTAAATTTGATTGTGGGTAGATTATGATGTCCCGAATTTATTCCTGACAATGAACATTTCTAGCGGTCACCATTTTCAAAATGACCGCCACACTACCGAACAAATTCAACATTGACCGATTTCAACGACATTTATTATTTGGGTAGATTATGATGTCCCGAATAAATTCCCGATATCGAACAATTTCTATCGGTCGCCATTTTCAAAATGGCAACCACAATGTCGCACAAATTCAATATTTTCCGATTTCAACGACATTTCATATGTGGGTAGATTATAATATCCCGACATTGAAAAATTTCTAGCTGTCGCCATTTTCAAAATGGCCGCCACAATACCGCACAATTTCAACATTGTCCGATTTCATCGACATTTCCTATGTGGGTAGATTATGATGTCCCGAATTTCATCCCGACATTGAAATATTTCTAGCGGTCACCATTTTTAAAATGGCCGCAAAATTCAAACATTGTCCGATATCATCAAAATTTGATATGTGGGTAGATAATGATGTCTCGAATTGATTCCCGACATTGACAAATTTCTACCGATCGCCATTTTAAAATGGCCGCCACAATACCGCAAAAATTCAACATAGTTCGATTTCAAAGGTAGCTTTTGATTTATTTTTAAAACTGTTGCCAGTGGCCGGTTTGGGAGACTTGAGACTTCATAATCGTTAGATTATAATCATATCTTGTTTGTTATTTGTGTTTGCTTTCGTAGTGCTAGCTAGCTTACTGAAAGAACAGTGCACACTGATTAACATATATTGATACATTCGGACACACCCGGACTAGGCGCAAATCATATTTACTCTTTCTCTTTAAAACCACCGATGTCGAGTTGAGAGGCAGCAACTACCAATATTAGTCTTACACACATATATATATATATATTATATATAATCTTTTGCACTGTAGCCATTACACCATTCACTTTTTTACATGACATGCAAATATAATTAATAAAATTGGATTTCTATCTCAGTATTAACTCGTTATTTTGTTTTTAAATATTTTCCCGCTTTAAATAAACATAACTTTTAAAGCCGTCCAGTTTAATTTCCTGTTCAGATACAATTTCATAATTCTCTGTTATTGAAATTCTTTTGGAAAAAGTTGACAACTGAAAACTTCGTAGTAATAATACATAAAACAAGATAACATATGATAAGCTAGATTATATAATCTACTTATTTATTCACTTATCTCATTGCAACAAATTGTGTGACAACGTTTAGCGGACAAATACTTTTATTTTTGTCTTCTAATTTTTTACTAAATATTTGGGGGGAAATCTATATTATCCTGGACGTACCAAACATTTCGCATTGCAGTTTTTTGTGATATCTACATCTATCAGTTTAAATACATATTAATAAACCAATCAAATTAACATTAGATGTTTATTGTGTCCTTTTCCCTTTGACGATGCACCAGTGGTTCGCCAAGGAAAAAAAGGTGATAAGTTACCACAAACATCTGTCTATCGCCGACGAAAAAAAAATACAACTGACATCTAATTTTAATTAGATTGAGAATAATTAATATGCTCTGATCAATTTATTATATTTCAGTCATTTTAAATAAGGAAATTTTCAATAATTACATTTTCAAGGGCAAAAAGACGCCAGGAAAAAGTATCATTTGTGAAAAACAATTCCCCAAATCACAATTCCTTTAAAATTTATGTTTCAGGTGAAGTAATAAAACAAATTGAATCGAGCAATGAAATCCCAAAAAAGCAAACGTGAGTTTTGTGTTAAATCAAACCAATAAGTTCAAATGCACGTACACTCCAAATATTGAGTGATAAATATAGTTCAAATAAGGACATTATACTGTATGCTGTTATCTCGTATTTTATCGAACAATGTTTACATTCAATCGTTTTAACATTGTCATCAAAATGTACCAGTTCAAAGGTATACATGTACATCTAACATGGCATCTGAAGCTCGTGATCACAACAATACGGTCAATTGCTGATAGCGGGAGCTATTAATAACCATCCTAACTAGTAGATATCATACTGTAAAGCGTATTATTGATCTTGTATGTGTTCAGTGACTTGAGGTGAGAGGCGAACATCCTAAGAACAGAAGTAAGTATATATCATATTGTAAAACGTATTATTGGTCTTTTATGTGTTCAGTGATTTGAGGTGATGTGCGATGTTAAAGTAACACGGGTGCTTGCAAAGGTGACATATATAGTATATAATTAACGTTAACGAATATCGAAGGGGCAATCAAAAAAGGACAATCTAGAGAAACTGTCAACATAGAAAAAAAAAAAACACCAAAACACAACACAACATGTGTTGTACAACACTACACGTAAGCAAATACAAATAACGTAAATATTACATACGCCCGCCTACAAACAACTGGAGGTAAATACGCACTGAACATCAGTTTTATACGGAAATCGTAGCAAACATCACAACACGGAACTCAGAAAGTAAAGACACATAATAGGACAACACAAAAACCTAAAAACCGGACCCCACCAAAAGCTGGGGGTGAATCCAGGTGCTCTCGAAGGGTAAGGAGGTTCTGCCTTTTATAAGACACTCGCTGTGTTACTCATATGAAGTTTTATTTCTAACACTCTGTTTTTTTAAGTGATTCTGATATGTGATTTAAAAGTACTGTAGTTGGTCATTGAAGCATATGTTTTTTCAGTGGATTCCTGTTGTTCATATATTTCAAGTTTTGGTCTTTGTTTTCACAACGTAATTATAAATCTCTAAATGCAGCACACAAGGCCAGACACATACAATCCACATATTTGCTCATTAATGACAGCTACGGTGATATGCAAATGTATCAAATATGAAAAGGAAAGCACATGCACAAACAGACAAGCACAATGATATAATAGTCGAACCCAAACTTTCTATTTCAGACTGTTCTGAAGATCAAGAGGTGATAGAATGAAGAGAAAGACCCCACATGTACCTGGTGAGTGAAAATATTGTAATTAAAATATTTTGTGTAATTGCTGGTATAATTGTCAGTAAGTTGTCGCTGTATTTTATCTTTTTTCAGGGCTAGCAATTACATCTATTATTTGCCTTTGTATGTAATGAAGTGAAATCAAATGTACAATTACATGGCAGATACAACAATTAAAGACATGATTTTTGTTTTAAAAACTGTAGATTTTTCCACGTACAAACGGACTGTATGTATATTCGAGATTGCTTTCCTAAACCTGTTTCGTCTTTCATCCGATAGTATTATTGCTTGTAAAGAGGGGGTGGGGGGCTTATATCTTATTGTGATTTTTGTATATGTTTGCGAAAAGTGATGTCCAAAATGTTGTCATATCAAGTATCTTTCCGTTCTGCATTCCATGTTGTCATGTTCGCTACGATTTCCGCTATAAAACGACGTTCGGTTCGTCTAGACCTTCAGTTGTTTGTAGGAGAGCGCATGTCTTATTTACGTTATCTGTGTTTGTTTTATGAATAGTGGTGTCCAACAAATATTGTGTTTTGTTTTTATTCGTCCTTTGTAACCTATGTTAACAGTTTTTACCCCAGTTGTTTGTAGGAGAGCGCCGTTCGTTCTATTTATATTGTGTTATGTTTTTCTTTTGTTTTTTCTGTGTCTTGTGAACCCTATATTGCCAGTTTCTCTGGATTGTCCTTTTGTGATTGCCTCTTCGGTATTCTCTAACGTTTATATAATTTTTGCCTAACTTATCAACCAAAACAATGAGCTTATCGCTAGAGCTCTAACATGATGTGATAAATACCGACTGGAGTTCAACAATCGATTAGCAGCACAGCACGATCTCCGACATAACATATGCATATCTAAAGGTCGAGTTCTTCTGGTCCTTTCATGACACCCTTCGTGTGTAAGAACGGAATATATATTAAATCATGACGTAATAATGTCAATATACATTTATAAAGTGGATCAATTATACCGTAAATCCTTGTTATTTTGAACTTTGGAAAGTAATGTACTTCGATTTAAAAGAATTTCTCTTTACCAGTCCAGAATAGTGAGAGGTCATGTACATGTGTGTTAAAGGTATCAATTGTGTCTCAGTTTCAACGATTTTTCTTTTAGATGCTGGAACTATTTTGATGGAGTGGCATTTTTTCTCCTTATTTGATTCCCAAATATTGTAGCTATAAATTATTGGTACGTCGGATTGCTCGAATGCTTCTCTTAGTCAAAATACAATGTTTGAACCGTTCGAGTTCGGAATAACCAACTATATGTCATTAATATGTTATTTTATATTGGTATAATTTTTCTCGCACTATTTTTGTGTGTCCGTTACATTTCGATCATTGAACACATTTCTTTTGGATATTCACATGCATCTTTTCGATGAGGAATATCCTACATTAGAATAAAGGTTCTAGATAGGATCCCTTACCTACTTCGTGTGTGTCGCTAATCATTAAATCTTAATAATTATGTCAGACAACGCATCTATGTGAAGTATGGGAACGGTGATGTCAGTGCATCATATTGATAATACATGTACATCGTAAAAACAATATGACTTTCAGAAACCGAGGAACATAATCAAAACACGAAACAACAAAATTTGAGAGGTACGTATGGGTAAATGTGTATATGCTAAGCTCTAGTCTAGTATGCTGCGGGGTGTTCTTCAAATTTCAATTGCTCTCTGTTGCTACTATGTCATGTGTCTCCTTAGTAGAACCATTCTACCTACTACTTACAGAATGCCATGGACGGCCTCGAAATATAAATAATTTTATTTGAGTCGTTGATGATGTAATTTAATGAATCTGCTTGCATTAAAATGTAATATTTACCATTTCAGAACCAGATGATGATAGCCGTAAGTAAAATTACATTTACTTCTACCGTTTGAGTTTAATGGGACAAAGCTAAATTACCATTAGGAAGAAAACAATAAAACAAAAACACACACCTTTTATTCTTTGTAATATTCTTGATATATAGTTTGTGCATCAATTTGGCTTGAATATATTGAGGAGCTATTTTGTTAGTGTCTTAACAAATAGAAATACCGTTTAATTCTATGTGAAAATTATGGTTTTCGAGCCTCAATCCGATAATCTCATCAATAGCTAGTGCAACATTTGGTTTGAATTTGTCGATAGTTATTAGATCGTAATACTGTATCGGTGATGTAATCGTTAGCGCGCTCCTCTCGAGTACGACAGATCATGGGTTCAGGCCCCGATTGGGTCAAAGCAAAGACTATTTAATTGGTATGTGTTGCTTCTCCACTAAGCAAGCAAGCGATAAGGAGAAAGAGCAAAGACTAGTTGGCACGGATTCAGGATAATAGGTTGAGTGTAGTGAAATGTCTATTCGCGGACTGGTATTTCCAGGGCCAACCTAAAACCAATTGAACTCTCGGTTGTTCTTACAGTAATATAGCACTATACAAATCTAAATAAGCGTGTTGGTATAGTAAAAAGAGGACATCTATCATCGTTATCACATTGCAAATTAACTTGTTCTCGCCATGATATAGCTGAACATTTTCTGTCGCTAAACAACAAACCACTCACTCACTCACTAGGCCATAATATCAATTGTATGTATGCGATGTTCACTCTAGCAAAGCATAAGCTATGTACGAGTTCGTTGGATCTCGATTCAATATGGCCTAATACGAACTCCGACAAATATGACCATATTTAATTGTAAGCAATATTACAAGTTTATAGTTTTGGTTCAAGCACGAAACAAAAGTGAAAAGATGCTGCACAGAACACGAAGTCATCAGTATGTTGGAGCTCTTTATCGGTAACATGTTTGTCGAGTTCGCAGAGCACATTAGTTTAACAAGTCTTCGGCATCACCATTGCGACAAACTGTACCCCTTTTATGGCCGGCCTTTCCCTTAACACTTAGGAGGCAGTGTTTACACAATGATGATGTTTCCTCAACTAATAATCCACACTTGCTAACTGGATTCCATTGACATATTCCACAAAGAACTTGAGACAACAGAAATAACTTCCAGATGCTGAGTTGTTTTCTTCAAATTTTAACGTCTATCTATTGCTACGACGTCATGTGTTTCCTTAGTAGAACCACTTACTACTTAGAGAATGCCATGAACGACGTCGAAAACAATCTTAATATTTGAGTTATGGAAAATATAATATACTGAATGACCGTGCATTAACCTGCTCTATTTAATATTTCAGATTCACGTGCTCCTGACAGTAAGTAACATTACATTTAACTCTGTAGTTTGTGATTAATGGGACAAATGGTAAATTACCAATTAGGGAGAAAAGTACAACATATTACAATGCTGAAAGATAAACAAATACTAGTAAACAGGAAAAAATAATTACAACAATGGCAAAATGCAGCTCCCTCATCCCCGTTGTTTAGTGGGGTTCCTGTGACTCGATCTTTAGTTTTATGTGTATTTACTGTAGAGCGTTGTTTGTTCTTTTGTCCTGTATCTTTTGGCCATTGTGTTGTCTGTCCTTCGATTTACGGATTCTGATTATCCCTCTGGTGTCTTGATATATAACTTGTCCATCAATTATTGTTGAATCTGTAGAGAACCTACGTTTTCACTGCACTAACCTCATAAACAAACCACTTATTACGCATCTTCAAACTTCAAACTTCAAAACCGTATCTCTGGTGTAATAGTTAACGTGGCCGCCTCGAGTGTGGTAGATCATTTTCTTGCGCCCCTGTCGGGTCAAGCTTAAATTGATCAATTTGATATTTTCTGCTTTAACACTAAACATGCAATATTAAGACGTCAGAGTAAAACTGGATAGCTTGGAATGTGGATAATGTGTCAGAGTGGAGCGACATGTCCACCTGCTAATAGTTGTCTTAGTGTACTAGTGTATTAGCGGTATGGAAATCCTACTAAATGTGTTGGTCTACTACTATATTATGTTCTTGATATATAGGTTTTGCATCAATTTGGCTTGAATGCATTGACGAACTATTTTTGTAGTGTCTTAACAAATAGTAAATGACATAACTTTTCGATACTATACGAACAGTATTGTTTTCTGACTCCAATCATATCTTGTCATAAATAGCTTGTGCTACATTTGGATTGAATTTGTCGAAAGTTACTAGGTGGTGTAAAAGTAGATCGTGGGTTCGAGTCCTATCTGGTCAAATCTAAGACTATTAAATTGGTATTTGTTGCTTCTCTGGTAAGGAGGGAGTGCTAAGGAAAAAGGGCAAAGATTGGTTGACTCGTAATCAGGATAATTTGTTCAAGTGGGGCGACATGTCTACCCGTGGACCGTTCTGTCCAAGGCCGGCCTTCAGCATTAAGCCCCGCTCTGGAGTTATCTATTCTCGACTGTTGATAAAAAATCAAGCTACGCGTGTTGGTCTATTACATAATTATAATCACATGGAAAATAAACTTATTCGCGCCGTGATATAGCTGACAAATTGCTGTGTTTGCGCTAATTAACAATCACTCACTCACTAGGTCATGAGCTCAATTTTATGCATACGATGTTTGCTCTCCGGATTTCAGCAAACTATAAGCTATGTGCAGTTTCGTTTGAACTCTATGACTAGTATATGACTAGGCATAAGACTATGTCCTTCTTTAGTAATCGTAAGCAATATTATAGGTTTATAGTGTTTGTGCAAGCACGAAGCAAAAGTTAAAAGTGCTGCACAGAAAATGAAGTCATCAGTATGTTACAGTTCTTTAGCGATAGCATTATTTTAACAAATCTTTGTCATTTTTATGGCAACAAACTGTACCCCTTTTATTGCCGATCTTTTCCCTTTGCTTTTAGGAGGCAATGTTTACACATATGATGATGATGTTTCATCTACTAATAATCCACTCTTGTTAAGATGGTTTCATTGCTATTCTTCCCCAAAGAACATGATATAACAAAAACAGATTCATCTACTTCATTTCTTGACACATACCTTGACACCAAGCCCTATGACAAACGTGACAACAGACTCCGTCCATGTTCCGTGATTTTTTCAAAGGTGGATTAAGCCTGTTGTGTTTAGTAATAGCTACATTTTCGTTTGCTACTTTATATATCATGACAAGTCGAGCATCTTTGCCCCTACCTTTAAGACTGCGCCAGTTCCAGTGATGTATCATGTTACCAACACTAGATGTGCTTCGCTGCCTATTGGTGAAGAACATTAAAGCCCTGCGTTAGACCATTTCGAGTTCATTGATTCTCCCTGATAGGAGAATGTTTGTAACCATGACAAGAATCAAGAATTATACCCATTCAGATTAGCAAAGTATATTATGTATTTTGAATTTACAGTAAAATTTCGTTATCTGGAAGTCGTTTCCATGGATACATGGATTTACATTAGCTGTTTACATAAAGTAGTTTTAGGTTATGGGTATATTTTACTCAAATACTTAGTAGGAGGAGCCGTGGTCATGATCGCATAGTAGTTATATTTACAAGTACCCATCCAATCAGTACCTATCACAACGTAAGTTGTGATTTCGAACCCGTTCATGACGAGGTGTACTCGATACAACTGTATGTGATAAAGTTTGTCAGTGACTTGCGACAGGTTGGTGATTTCCTCCGGGTACTCCGGTTTCCTCCACCAAAAAAACTGACCGCCATGATATAATAGCAATATTGTTGAAAGTGGCGTTAGACACCATAACCCCAAAATAGCAAAATATAATAGGGGTGGGACAAAAATAGTGGTGAAGATTTATTGATATATCTGTATGACATACATAACATAAAAGAAGTACTTTGGGCTATTTTATATTTTATTTCTGTGGTTAATTGGGCATATGGAAATAAGAAAGGATATCCTGTACAATGGTAATAATTATGACACAATATAAACGAAGCACATATTGATATGAGAACTAAAACCGTAATACTGCATTAATTACAAAATCCATCTTTCTAAATAATAATATAGAAAATATATATAGGGTGAGAGTTATAATTTTTAACACCAGTTTTTACAATATTTAATTTGGAATATATACTCAAATGTTGTAGCCTTAAACTATTGGTTCCTCGGTTTACTCGAATGAATACTAACTTAACTCGAACAAAACATGTTGGTCCACCCGAATACAACACAACCAGGATTCACTTATCTTTCATATTTCTTTTCAGGGTTTAGATGGTTTTGGAGTATAATTTATTCAGTGATAACACATCCATTCAGAGTGATAAGAAATTTACTAGGTTTGTGTAAGTACTGATTTGGACTATTTTACATCCTGATTGAATGATATTAGTGCTGTGATGTCCGTTATGATTTCAGCATAAAACGATGTTCGGTTCGTCTTTACCTCTAGTTGTTATTAGGAGGGATCATGTCTTATTTACGTTGTTTGTGTTTACTTGTACATAGTGGAGTTCAACACATATTGTTTTGTGGTTTTGGTTTGTTTTTCTTCGTCTTGTGAACCCTTTGTTTCTCTGGACTGTCCATTTTTGATTCCCCCTTCGGTAATCTGTAACATTTGCTTAATGGAGACTGACCATACAGATAATTATTCCCAAGAAATAATACTGCATATCACCTTTCTTAGGTGCACTCGCGTGACAAAGGACCTTGGTTTTTATTCATAGCTTATGTCGCTTATGCTAAATGAATTTTAATATTTAGTTCCAAATTTAAAAAAGAAAGAACACCAAATATTATATGGTCATATGAAATATATGTTTCACTACAGAACATTATAGCTAGAGTTATTCATACATTATCTTTAGAATCATCATTCAAACTAATGTAATACTAGGCATTGTATATTAATTAGGTGTGTATTCGACATGGTTAAAATCGGGTTGGTTAATTTTAATTCTTCAAATTATCAATAGTGTTAACAAAAAGAACACTGAATATCCTGCTAGACCGGAATTCAACAAACAAAAAGCAACTCAGCGATAACTCCTACAAAACAGACCATAATTTATAAATATAGATGGTCTTAGAGGTCAGTGAAATGTTTGGTTCGTTGTAGTTCGACATAGCCAGGCTTGACTGTATGTCCTTAATATTTCTTTAAAAAGAGTGTAGATGACTTGTATGCCAGTTGCCATTACTGAACATGTTTATTTGTGATTTGAAAATCATGCTTGAAAATTTAAGCAGGTTCATGAACCACCACTTTGTTTAGTAGTTCAATTCAGAAGTTCATTCTTGAGGTTGAATTGTCTACCCTGATTTTAGCCATATACCTGATGTATATTTATATATATGTGTGCATTGATAGATCGATTGTAATCAATAAGATCAGCTAATGTATTTCAGAAGACGCGATTCAAAATTAGAGCAATTGCAAATGAAAAAGTAATAGTTCAGTTCAGAAAAACATCCCAACAAATGCATCAGAAAACACGAACAATAAATATCAAGGCATACGCATGAAACAGTTTAGATTGATAAAATTTCTAACTAATGCCCTGTGTTTCATTTGTATTTAACATCTCTCGTAATACGGGAAGTATTTCCAAAAAAGTAACACTCTACTACTTATTGAAAATCATAACCGGTATGCAAAAAGAGAGCATTTTAAAATGGAATATTAATTTATACACCTGTGGAGGGATCTACATGTATGCATTAGGATATGTAAAACCTTTACACTCTGTGTTTTGCTTTATTAACTTATGTCGTCTTCATACGCCATGTGTTTCCTCAATAATAAGACTGAGATTATGACGTGAACGACATTGACCAATGAATTGATATCATTGAGTCGTAGAGGCTGTAATATATTGTGATGTTATATTTAATATTCCAGCACGGAGATGGACTTCCGGTAAGTAGACTTACATTTACCTCTTCAATCTTAATTTAATGGCACAAAGTTAAAATATCAATTAGAGGTGGGAAATATGATACCAGATAAAGCTAAAAGACAAAGAGGAATAGAGAGTACATGAATTGATACTTCTGATATATCAATAACACATGGTTCATGCATGACACCGGTTGTGTATAAGGACGTTATATGTGTGTAGCCATGATAACAATTATATACGTATACATTTACAAATCTGAATACGTTTCTTTGCGGTTTCACAATCATGATTACAACATTTAAACAAGCTTATGAACCAACAGTGTAGTTCATTGTTCAATTCAAGTAACTCTGATTAGTCAATTTATAGTTTTAATATTTAACTTAGAGAATATACCTGGTGTCTAGGAAAGTGTGTATTGTAACAAATAAGATGTATCACCAGTTATATGTGGTAACAACAATATCAAAACTATATATAGATTATGAATAATTATTTATCTCGTAACAGTAAGAAGTTCATCTACGCAGTATTGGTGTAAAGATTGTAAAATTATAATTTATGGGGATCAGTTTTGTCAGTAATTTCTTTCTAATCAATAATGTACACTGATATATTGAGGAGTTTAAAATATGACATCAGCAAAATATCTTTCAGAAGCCGAGACACAATGTTATAGAAATTGCAAATGAAAACGTCATATTTCAGTATTCAACAGAAGTATATTCCACAAATGCACACGAAAACGCGAGCAATATTTTTTTCATCATCCGTATGGAGAGGTTTGCATAGTATACATCCTGAATTAACACAATGTGATTATTTGTGTTATTATTTTATTAAAGTTTATGTTGTTGCTATGTCACGTAGCATCTAGAGTATGACGTCAACCATCATCTTATCGATTGATATAGTTGAATCATGAAAGATGTTATATACTGAATTTTCTTGCACTAATATTTTATATCTAACATTACAGAAGATCATTCACCCGGTAGTGTTCAAGATACGATTGAGTATCGCGGTATGTATGCTTAAATTTGCTCCTTAAATCTGAATACAATGGCACAGAGATAACATGTCTTTTAGAGGAGGAAATATGACACCAGAAAAATAATAATATGAAACAAAAATTACAAAACATGGGAACTCACAAACCGTGCAAAGGAATAATAAAGGGGTTGATCAGCTGCCTCTAAAGGGTCAGTATCTTCTGGTCTTTACATGATATCCGTCGTATATACATGTGACATATAGTACCTACTTTTGTCTATTAATTCATGTACCGAACATAAGCACATCCCAAAAATGCACAACAGAACACGAACAATAAATATAGAGGAATAAACATAGACAATTTTAGAGTGACCATATTCCTATCTAGCGCTCTGTTTCTTTTTTTTATTTTACCTTTCTCGTCCTACGGGAAAGTATATTCGCAATAGTAACACTCCACATCTAAGTGAAAATCATTACCAGTATGTACAATGACAGCATTTTAATATGAAATATTAATTCAAACACCTGTGGAGAGATCTACATGTAAAAATTAGAATAGGTGAAAACCCTAACCCTGCCTGTTTTTGTTTTTATTAACGTCTATTCTGGTCATACGACATGCATGTGCTCATTAATAGTAGGACGTGAACGACATTGTCCAATAAATTGATGTATATCAGACTTAGACACTATACGGAATTCCAAAAGACAAATTCCCCTGCGATGGGATGTTATAGGGAAAAAAACTAAGAAGTGAGATAAGCAATTCCCCTTTTATCACCCAATCAGAAAACATCATTCATATATAAAGTGGATTTATATGAATAATTAAGTACAAGAAAACAGTAAGACGATGATATACACAACAACGGTGTACATATGGTACAGTTTGGTTTTTCATGGGAGATAATTTGTTCCACGAATAATGTATACATCAATAAGGGGAAAGAGAAGATCTGGCAATCAAATTGACAACTCCAGCAATATGTCTTTCAACAATCGATGATGATTTTTTTTGCTAAGTGTGATTTCGTTACTTGATGAAATGCAACATTTAAGTATTGAATAGATATACATCTCAAATATACACTAGAACAATTCAGTTTGATGGGACTATATAAAGAAGTTTTGATAGTTCAATTCCCTTGCTAACACTCTGTCTGGTCATTTCTTAGCGTTGATATTGCTTCAACGCCACTTGTGTCCGGAATAGTAACAATTAGAGTATGAAGAACATCAAAAACATGAACTTATCAATATATTTATTCATTGATAGATTGTTGTTTTACGTCAATCTAGTAATGTGTCAGAACTATTCAGGACGTGAACATGTTCAGTAATAAAAATAGGACTATAAATTGATATATTAATGTCTTGAAAGATGTAATATACTAAATGTTATAATGCTAAGCTTTATTATTTGAAATTTCAGAAGCGGCATCAACCTGCGGTAAGTAGCCCTGAATTTAGCTCTAAAATCTACATTTAATGGCGCAAAGGTAAAATAACAATAAAAAAAGAAAAGAGGGTAACATCACACATGTATACAGCAATGGTGAATCAACTGTATACTTTTGAGATCGGGAATATTAACAAATCAAAATGATAGCACCAGCAATATGTCTTTAAAAGGTCAAGGCACAACATCAAGATGAGGAAATTTTGATTCAGTGTCGTTTCCGTATTTAAGATCAAGGCAATATTTAAGTATTGAGCATCTATGCATCCAAATAATACAAGGAAACAATAGCAATAATAGTTGATGCATCCATATAGGTATATATATATATATATATACAAACATCTTAGCAGATGACAGCTTTATCAGTAGTTATATAGTAGTTTGTATTGTTAAATTCCTTAAATTATATCATATTTATCTTTTGTTTCTTTTACTTCTATGCCTTGTGTACCACAACAGTGACACGTAGGTTATAAAGCGCATGGCCATGAACTGTGAATTGATATATTTGATTTGCGAAAGCTGTAATGTATTGAAAGTTCTTGCAGTAAAATTCTATATTTAACATTTCAGAGCCATTAGAAGTTGATTTCGGTAAGTAGACCTACATATCTTTGTTCAATCTGACTGTAAAATAGGAAAACATATTAATTAAATGATGAAATGCAGATAGGTAAAAGAACACCAGTTGCTTCTTAAAATAAAACAAAGATAACAAAGTATTGGGCCCCACAAACCCAGAAAAATCTCCTTATCTAGAACTTGGATAATTCGTACTAAAAAATGCACAAGAAAACACGAACACTAAAGCTGTGTGTTTTTTCGTTTGTATTTTGCTTCTCTCGTCCTACGGGAAGTATTTCTGCAATAATACAACTTCACTACTGAGTGAAAATAATATAGTACAAATCATTACCGCTATGTACAAAGACAACATTTTAATATGAAATATTAACTAAAACACCTTTGGAGAGGTCTACATGTATAAATTAGGAGAGGTATAAACGCTAACCGTGTCTGTTTTTGTTTTTTAACGTCTATTTGGCTTCTACGACTCTACGACACGTGCTTCCCAAATAATAAGACTTATAGTATGACGTGAACGACATTGACCAATCAATTGATATACTTGAGTCGTAGAAGCTTTAATATATTGAATGTTATTGTTCTGAGATGTTATATTTAATCTTCCAGATGGGTCTTTACCTCTTAGTAAGTATACCTACATTTACTTCTTCAATCTTAATTTAATGAATAAAGTTAAAATATCAATTAGAAGGGGACATGTGATACCAGACAAAACTTAAAATGAAAGAAAGATCACAAATTGATGTTCATTACAAACTCAGACAAAGAACAATAGAGAGTACTTGAAGTGATACATATAACAGGTCTGTAAACCATGCTTCATACATAACACCCTTCGTGTATAAGGACGTTATAAGTATGTAACGATGATATCAATTATAGACGTAGATATTTACCAATGGTGTAAATCGTACAGAAAACCCTCGTTATCTTAATCTCAGACAAGTCCTTTCCTTGGTTACATCGATTTAAGATACAGATCGAGATGTAACAGGCATAACAATACCGAAGGGGCAAGAAAAAATGTACCATCCAGAGAAACTGGCAACATATGGTACACAAAAGAAAAAAACAACACGAACACATATGTGCTGGACACAACTATATGCACACAAACACAAATACCGCCAATAAGCCCTCTTACTAACAACTGGAGGAAAAGACGAACGGAACATCATTTTTATGCTGAAATCGTAACAGACATCACAACACGGAACACATAATATATTAATAAGGTAACTCAGATTACTCGAAGTGAAATGTTTGGTTCGTTGTAGTTCGACATGGCCAACTTTGAATATATGTTTTTAATATTTCATCAAAGAGTGTCGATCTTCTCTGCATCTGTGACAACCTCTGAACACGGTTCTTTGTGATTTCACAGTTCAAGCACCAGCAATATGTCTTTAAAAGGTCAAGGCACAAAATGAAGATGAGGAAATTTTGATTTAGTGTGGTTTCGGTATTTAAGATCAATGCAATATTGAAGTATTGAACATCTAAACATCCCAATAATACAAGGAAACAAGAGCAGTAATAATTGATGCATCCATATATGTATATATTTAATGACAGCTTTATCAGTAGTTGTATAGTAGTTTGTATAGTTAAATTCCTTAAATTATACCATATTTATCTTTTGTTTCTTTTACTTATATGCCTTGTGTACCACAACAGTGACACGTAGGTTATAAAGCGCATGGCCATGAACTGTGAATTGATATATTTGATTTGCGAACGCTGTAATGTATTTAATGTTCTTGCAGTAACATTGTATATTTAACATTTCAGAGCCATTAGAGGTTGATCTCGGTAAGTAAACCTACATATCTTTGTTCAATCCGACTGTAAAATAGGAAAACATATTAATCAAATGTTGAAATGCAGATAGATAAAAGAACACCAGTTGCTTCTTAAAATAAAACAAAGATAACAAAATATTGGGCCTCACAAACTCAGAAAAAGCAGAATAAAGAGTACGTAAGTTGACAATTCTAACGAGTCATTACCCTCTGGTTCATATATGACACCCGTCGCAGATAAGGGTGGAAATATGTATGTAACCATGACAATAGTTATTTAAGGAGACATTTTCAAATGGTGTATATAATACAGAAAAATCTCCTTATCTAGAACTTGGATAATTCGTTCTAAAAATGCACAAGAAAACACGGTCATTAAAGCGGTGTGTTTTTTCATTTGTATTTTGCGTCTCTCGTCCTACGGGAAGTATTTTTGCAATAATACAACTTCGCTACTGAGTGAACATAATATAATACAAATCATTACCGCTATGTACAAAGACAACATTTTAATATGAAATATTAACTTAAGCACCTGTGGAGAGATCTACATGTATAAATTAGGAGAGATATAAACGATAACCGTGTCTGTTTGTTTGTTTTTTAACGTCTATTTGGCTTCTACGACTCTACGACACGTGCTTCCCAAATAATAAGACTTAGAGTATGACGTGAACGACATTGACCAATCAATTGATATACTTGAGTCGTCGAAGCTTTAATATATTGAATGTTCTTGTTCTGAGATGCTATATTTAATCTTCCAGATGAGTTTTTGCCTATTCGTAAGTATACTTACATTTACTTGTTCAATCTTAATGAAATGAATAAAGTTAAAATATCAATTAGAAGGGGAAATGTGATACCAGACAAAACTTATGATGAAAGAAAGATCACAAATTGATGTTCATCACAAACTCAGACAAAGAACAATAGAGAGTACTTGAAGTGATACATATAACAGGTCTGTAAACCATGCTTCATACATAACACCCTGCGTGTATAAAGACGTTAGAAGTATGATATCAATTATAGACGTAGACATTTACCAATGGTGTAAATCGTACAGAAAAACCTCGTTATCTTAATCTCGGACAAGTCGTTTCCATGGTTACATCGAATTAAGATACAGATCGAAATGTAACAGGCATAGCAATAACGAAGGGGAAGAAAACATGTACCATCCAGAGAAACTGGCAACATATGGTACACAAAAGAAAAAAGAACACGAACACATATGTGCTGGACACAACTATATACACACAAACACAAATACCGCAAATAAGCCCTCTTACTAACAACTGGAGGAAAAGACGAACGGAACATCATTTGTATGCTGAAATCGTAACAGACATTACGACACGGAACACAGAATATATTAATAAGGTAACTCAAATTGCTCGAAGTGAAATGTTTGGTTCGTTGTAGTTCGATATGGCCAGGTTTGACTTTATGTTTTTAATATTTCATCACAGAGTGTCGATGTTCTCTGTGTCTGTCACAACCTCTGAGCACGTTTCATTGTGATTTCACAATCATGATTGCAACATTTAAATAGGTTCATGAACCAACAGTTTAGTTCATTGTTTAATTTGAACAACTTAGTAATTATCTAGTTTCAGTATTTAAATTTGCAAACTTAAGTTACCAAATTTCAACCAAAGTGTGTATTCCAAAAATTAAGATAGTTCAGCAGTTCTACATGGTAACAAAAATATCAAAACAATACACAAATTATGAATAATTAATTATCTCTCAACAGTAAAAAAGTGATGTACACGGTAGTGGTGTAAAAATTGTATAATTCTATTTTAGGAGGTCGGTTTGTTGCGTAAATTCTTTGTATTCAACAATGCACACGGGGATATTGTGGAGTTTAATTAATATCATCATCAAAATGTCTTACAGACACCGAGACACAAATTATGTAAATTGCAAATAAAAAAGTAATATTTCTGTATTGAACAGAAGCACAGCTCAACAATTGCACAAGAAAATACAAACAATAAATATCAAGGGATATGCATAGGAAAATTGAGAATGATAACATTCCTACCTAACGCTCTGCGTTTTATTTGTATTTAACGTCTCTCGTCCTACGGGAAGTATTTCTGCAATAATGGCATTCCACAACTTAGTGAAAATCATTACCGGTATGTACAAAGACATAATTTTAACATCAAATAATAATTTAAGTACATCTGTAGTGATCTACATGTATATATTAGGATAGGTCAAAACCATAACCCTCTGTGTTTATATATTTATTAACGTCTATCTTGTTCCTACGATATGCTTCCTCAATAATAAGACTTATAGTATAACGTGAACGACATTGACCAATGCATAATTGACTCATAGAAGCTTTAATATATTGAATGTTATATTTAATATCCCAGCATGGAGAGGGATTCTCGTTAGGTAGACTTACATTTACGTCTTCAATCTTAATGTAATCGCACAAAGTTAAAATATCTATTAGAGGTGGGGAAATATGATACCAGATAAAGCTTAAAGACAAAGAGGAATAGAGAGTAAATGAATGGATACTTCTGATATATCAATAACACATGATTCATGCATGACACCGATTGTGTATAAGGACGCTATATGTGTGTAGCCATGAAAACAATTATATACGTATACATTTACAAATCTGAACACGTTTCTTTGCGGTTTCACAATCATGATTAAAACGTTCAAACAAGTTCATGAACCAACAATGTAGTTCATTGTTCATTGTTCATTGACAACTCCAGCAATGTGTCTTTCAACAATCGAGGATGATTTGTTTATGTTATGTGTGACTTCGTTATTTGATCAAATGCAACATTTAAGTATTGAACAGATATACATCTCAAATATACACTAGAACAATACAGTTTGATGGGACTATATAAAGAAGTTTGTATTGTTCAATTCCCTTGCTAACACTCTGTCTGGTTATTTATTAACGTTGATATTGCTTCAACGCCACAATATTAATTGAAACACCTGTGGAGGGATCTACGTGCATACATTAGGATAAATAAAAACCTTTACACTCTGTTTTGCTTTATTAACTGATATCGTCTTCATACGCCATGTGTTTCCTCAATAATAAGACTTAGAGTATGACGTGAACGACATTGCCCAATGAATTGATGTAATTGAGTCGTAGAGGCTGTAATATATTGAGATGCTATTTTTAATATTCCAGCACGGAGACGGACTTCCTGTAAGTAGACTTACATTTACCTCTTCAATCTTAATTTAATGGCACAAAGTTAAAATATCAATTAGAGGTGGGGAAATATGATACCAGATAAAGCTTAAAGACAAAGAGGAATAGAGAGTAAATGAATGGATACTTCTGATATATCAATAACACATGATTCATGCACGACACCGGTTGTGTATAAGGACGTTATATGTGTGTAGCCATAATAACAATTATATACGTATACATTTACAAATCTGAACACGTTTCTTTGCGGTTTCACAATCATGATCACAACATTCAAGCAAGTTCATGAAACAACAATGTAGTTCATTGTTCATTGTT
Source organism: Bathymodiolus brooksi (assembly GCA_963680875.1). Taxonomy (NCBI): domain Eukaryota; kingdom Metazoa; phylum Mollusca; class Bivalvia; order Mytilida; family Modiolidae; genus Bathymodiolus; species Bathymodiolus brooksi. The sequence continues at coordinate 34,801,689 of OY804586.1, read as the reverse complement.
CATTGACAACTCCAGCAATGTGTCTTTCAACAATCGATGATGATTTGTTTATGTTATGTGTGATTTCGTTACTTGATTAAATGCAACATTTAAGTGTTGAACAGATATACATCTCAAATATACACTAGAACAATACAGTTTTATGGGACTATATAAAGAAGTTTTAAAAGTTCAATTCCCTTGCTAATGCTAACACTCTCTCTGGTTGATATTGCTTGAACGCCACTTGTGTTATGAATAGTAACAATTTGAGTATGAAGAACATCAATAAGGGAACCTATCAATAGATTGATTCATTTATAGATTATTGTTTTACGCCCATCTAGCAATGTTTTAGAAATATTCTGGACGTGAAAGATGTAATATACTAAATGTTATAATGATAAGCTTTAATATATAAAATTTCACCAAATTCTTTAAATTCTACAACGAAGACGGAGATATTGTCGAATCTTATTGATAACATCAGCAGAATGTTTTTCAGATTGTTTGCTTTGTTCCTTTCATGGTGTTTAACGCCACTTACAGAAACCCACCCCAAACATTCACAAGAAAAACGAACAATAAATATCAAGGAACAATTTAGACCGATCAATTTCCTACCTCATGCTCTGTGCTTCTTTTGTCTTTAACGTATCTCTTCCTATTGAAAGTATTTCCACAAGAGTACCACTGCACTACTTAGTATATACTTTATATATTTGATTTGCGAAAGCTGTAATATATTGAATGTTCTTCTAGTATGATTTTATTTTTAACATTTCAGGGCATTTCAGTAAGTAGACTTAAATATAATTGTTCATTTTGACGGTAATGACGAAAGGTAAAAATATTCATTAAAATGTGAAATGCAGATACATAAAAGAACAGCAGTTGTAGCTTAAAATCAAACAAATATCACAAACTATTGGTCCTCACAAACTTGGACAAAGAAGAATAAACTTTGTAACCAAGTGATTATAAGAGGTCAATGCCCCCTGGTTCATATATGACACCCGTCGTGCATAAGGATGGAATATGTATGTAGCCATGAAAACAATGATATACGTATACATTTACAAATTATGTTAATTATACAGAAAACCTCGTTATATTGAACTCGGGTAATTCGTATCCATGGATACATCGATTTAAGATAAAGATCCAAATGTAGCAGGTTTAAGATATTTATGAGGTAACTCTGATTACTAGAATACTCTTTAACTCGAAGTGATATGTGTGGTTATTTAGAGTTAGACATAGCCAGGTTTGACTTTATGTAATATTTTTCACAGAGTATAGATGATATTTGTGTCCGTTACTACGTCTGAGAACGTTTATTTGTGATTTCACAATCATGACTACAAAGTTGATACAAGTTCATGAACCAACATTATAGTTCATTGTTCAATTCAAGTAACTCCGATTAGTAAATTGACAGCTTTAAAAATTACGCTAGAGAATATAAGATGCTAAATTTTAAGAAGAGTGCATATTGTATCAAATAAGATAACTCACCAGTTCTATATGGTAACAGCAATAGCAAAACCATACACAGAATATGAATACTTATTTATCTCGTAACAGTAAAAGGTTTATCTACACAGCATTGATGTAAAGATTGTATAATTCTATTTTAGGGGATCCGTTTTTTCAGCAAATTCTTTATATTCAACAATGAACACGGAGATATTGTCGAATCTTATTGATAACATCAGCAAAATGTCTTTCAGATTGTTTGTTTTGTTCCTTTGGTGGTGTTTAACGCCACTTACACCAATATTTCAGCTATTTCGTGGCGGTCTGTTTTATTGTTGGAGGAAACCGGAGGACCGGGAGAAAAACACCGACCTGTAAACCGAGACACAACATCATAGACATTGCAATCGAAAAGTATTATTACAGTATTGAACAGAAGACCACCCAAACATTCACAAGAAAACACGAACAATAAATATTAAGGAAAAATTGAGACTGATAAAATTCTTACCTCATGCTCTGTGCTTCTTTTGTCTTTAACGTATCTCGTCCTATAGAAAGTATTTCTACATTAGTACCACTCCACTACTTAGTATATACTTTATATATTTGATCTGCGAAAGCTGTAATATATTGAATGTTCTTCTACTATTATTTTATTTTTAACATTTCAGGGCATTTCAGTAAGTAGACTTAAATATAATTGTTCATTTTCACGGTAATGACGAAAGGTAAAAATATTCATTAAAATGTGAAATGCAGATACATAAAAGAAGAGCAGTTGTAGCAAAAACTCAAACAAATATCACAAACTATTGGTCCTCAAAAACTTGGACAAAGAATAATAAACTTCGTAACCAAGTGATTCTAAGTTGTCAATACCCTCTGGTTCATATATGACACCCGTCGTGTATAAGTATGAAATATGTATGTAGCCATGATAACAATGATATACGTATACATTTACAAATGATGTTAATTATACAGAAAACCTCGTTATTTTGAACTCGGGTAATTTGTATCCATGGATACATCAACTTAAGATAAAGATCTAAATGTAGCAGGTATAAGATATTTATGAGGTAACTCTGATTACTAGAATACTCTTTAACTCGAAGTGATATTTGTGGTTCTTTAAAGTTCGACATAGCCAGGTTTGACTTTATGTAATATTTTTCACAGAGAATAGATGATATTTGTGTCCGTTTCAACCTCTGAACACGTTTATTTGTGATTTCACAATCATGACTACAAAATTGATACAAGTGCATGAACCAACATTATAGTTCATTGTTCAATTTAAGTAACTCCGATTATTAAATTGACAGCTTTAAAAATTACGCTAGAGAATATAAGCTGTCAAATTTTAAGAAGAGTGCATATTGTAACATATAAGATATCTCACCAGTTCTATATGGTAACAGCAATAGCAAAACCATGCACAGATTATGAATAATTATCTTTCTCGTAACAGTATAAAGTTTATCTACACAGCATTGGTGTAAAGATTGCATAATTCTATTTTAGGGGATGCGCTTTTTCAGCAAATTCTTTATATTCAACAATGTACACGGAGATATTGTCGAATCTTATTGATAACATCAGCAAAATGTCTTTCAGATTGTTTGTTTTGTTCGTTTGATGGTGTTTAGCGCCACTTACACCAATATTTCAGTTATATCGTGGCAGTCAGTTTTATTGTTGGAGGAAACCGGAGGACCCGGAGAAAAATAACGACAAGTAAGCCAAGACACAACATTATGGACATTGCAATCGAAAAAGTATTATTACACTATTGACCAGAAGCCCACCCCAAACATTCACAAGAAAACACGAACAATAAATATCAAGGAAAAATTGAGAATGATAAATTTCTTACCTCATGTTCTGTGCTTCAATTGTCTTTAACGTATCTCGTCCTATGGGAAGCATTTCTGCAGTAGGACCACTCCACTACTTAGTATATACGTTAAATAGTTAATTTGCGAAAGCTGTAATATATTGAATGTTCTTCTAATATGATTTTATTTTTAACATTTCAGGGGATTCCTGTAAGTAGACTTAAATATAATTGTTCATTTTGACGGTAATGACGAAAGGTAAACATATTCATTAAAATGTGAAATGCAAATACATAGAAGAACAGCAGTTGTAGCTAAAATCAAACAAACATCAGAAACTATTGGTCCTCACAATCTTGGACAAAGAAGAATAAACTTCGTAACCAAGTGATTCTAAGGGGTCAATTCCCTCTGGTTCATATATGACACCCGTCGTGTATAAGGATGGAATATGTATGTAGTCATGATAACAATGATATACGTATACATTTACAAATGATGTTAATTATACAGAAAACCTCGTTATTTTGAATAAGGGTAATTCGTATCCATGGATACATCAACTTAAGATAAAGATCTACATGTAGCAGGTATAAGATATTTATGAGGTAACTATGATTACTAGAATACTCTTTAACTCGAAGTGATATGTGTGGTTCTTTAAAGTTCGACATAGCCAGGTTTGACTTTATGTAATATATTTCACAGAGTATAGATGATATTGCTGGAGGAAACCGGAGGACCCGGAGAAAAATAACGACCAGTAAGCCAAGACACGAACAGAAGCCCACCCCAAATATTCACAAGAAAACACGAACAATAAATATCAAGGAAAAATTGAGACTGATAAATTTCCTACCGGATGCTCTGTGCTTCTTTTGTCTTTAACGTATCTCGTCCTATAGGAAGTATTTCCACAATAGTACCTCTCCACTACTTAGTATATGCTTTATATATTTGATTTGCGAAGGCTGTAATATATTGAATGTTCATATTAAATGATTTTATTTTTAACATTTCAGTGCAAGTCGGTAAGTAGACTAAAATATAATTGTTCATTTTGACGGTAATGACGAAAGGTAAAAATATTCATAAAAATGTGAAATGCAGATACATAAAAGAGCACCAATTGTAGCTTAAAATCAATGTTAATTATACAGAAAACCTCGTTATTTTGAATAAGGGTAATTCGTATCCATGGATACATCGACATAAGATAAAGATCCAAATGTAGTAGGTATAAGAAATGTATGAGGTAACTCTGATTACTAGACTACTCTTTAACTCGAAGTGATATGTGTGGTTCTTTAGAGTTCGACATAGCCAGGTTTGACTTTATGTAATATTTTTCACAGAGTATAGATGATATTTGTGTCCGTTACAACCTCTGAACACGTTTATTTGTGATCTCCCAATCATGACTACAAAATTCATACAAGTCCATGAACCAACATTATAGTTCATTGTTCAATTCAAGTCACTCCGATTAGTAAATTCACAGTTTTGAAAATTTCGCTGGAGAATATCAGCTGCCAAATTTTAAGAAGAGTGCATATTGTAACATATAAGATATCTCACCAGTTCTATATGGTAACAACAATAGCAAAACCATACAGATTATGAATAATTATTTATCTCGTAACAGTAAAGAGCTTATCTACACAGCATTGTTGTAAAGAATGTATAATTCTATTTTAGGGGAAGCGTTGTTTCAGCAAATTCTTTATATTCAACAATGAACACGGAGATATTGTCGAATCTTATTGATAACATCAGCAAAATGTCTTTCAGATTGTTTGTTTTGTTCCTTTGATGGTGTTTAACGCCACTTACACCAATATTTCAGTTATATCGTGGCGGTCAGCTTTATTATTGGAGGAAACCGGAGGACCCGGAGAAAAATACCGACATGTAAGCCAAGACACAACATTATATACATTGCAATCGAAAAGTATTATTACAGTATTGAACAGAAGACCATCCCAAACATTCACAAGAAAACACGAAAAATAAATATCAAGGAAAAACTTAGACTGATAAATTTCCTACCTCATGCTTTGTCCTTCTTGTGTCTTTAATGTATCTCGTCCTATTGGAAGTATTTCTACAATAGTACCACTCCACTACTTTGTATGTACTTTATATATTTGATTTGCCAAAGCTGTAATATATTGAATGTTCTTCTAGTATGATTTTATTTTTAACATTTCAGTGGATTCCAGTAAGTAGACTTACATATAATTGTTCATTTTGACGGTAATGACGAAAGGTAAAAATATTCATTAAAATGTGAAATGCAGATACATAAAAGAACAGTAGTAGTAGCTTACAATCAAATAAATATCACAAACTATTGGTCCTCACAAACATGGACAAAAAGAATAGACTTTGTAACCAAGTGATTCTAAGGGGTCAATGCCCTCTGGTTCATATATGACACCCGTCGTGTATAAGTATGGAATATGTATGTAGCCATGATAACAATGATATACGTATACATTTACAAATAATGTTAATTATACAGAAAACCTCGTTATTTTGAATAAGGGTAATAACAAAATTACCGAACTCCGAACAATCTTACAAAGGGAAAGTCAAAACTCATAATTATATAAACAGACAAAATTAGTCAACAACCGGAAAACTGTGAAAGCCGTAATGACCCTTACTTGGTACAGGCATTTCTAAAGAAATGGTGGGTTGAATCAGATTTTAAAGCGCCAATCATCGGGTAATTCGTATCCATTGATAAATCGATTTAAGATAAAGATCTAAATGTAGCAGGTATGAGATATTTATGAGGTATCTCTGATTACTAGAATACTCTTTAACTCGAAGTGATATGTGTGGTTCTTTAGAGTTCGACATAGCCAGGTTTTACTTTATGTGATATTTTTCACAGAGTATAGCTGATATTTGTGTCCGTTACAACCTCTGAACACGTTTATCTGTGATTTCACAATCATGACTACAAAATTGATACAAGTTCATGAACCAAAATTATAGTTCATTGTTCAATTCAAGTAACTCCGATTAGTAAATTGACAGCTTTAAAAATTACGCTAGAGAATATAAGCTGTCAAATTTTAAGAAGAGTGCATATTGTATCATATAAGATATCTCACCAGTTCTATATGGTAACAGCAATAGTAAAACCATACACAGATTATGAATACTTATTTATCTCGTAACAGTAAAAAGTTCATCTACACAGCATTGGTGTAAAGATTGTATAATTCTATTTTAGGGGATCCGTTTTTTTCAGCAAATTCTTTATATTCAACAATGAACACGGAGATATTGTCGAATATAATTGATAACATGTCTTTCAAATTGTTTGTTTTGTTCCTTTGATGGTGTTTAACGCCACTTACACCAATATTTCAGTTATATCGTGGCGGTCAGTTTTATTGTTGGAGGAAACCGGAGGACCCGGAGAAAAGCACAGACCTGTAAGCAAAGACACAACATTATAGACATTGCAATCGAAAAAGTATTATTACAGTATTGAACAGAAGCCCACATCAAACATTCACAAGAAAACACGAACAATAAATATCAAGGAACAAATTAGACTGATAACATTCCTACCTCATGCTCTGTACTTCTTTTACCTTTAACGTATCTCGTCCTATTGGAAGTATTTCCACAATTGTATCTCTCCACTACTTAGTATATTCTTTATACAGTTAATTTACGAAAGCTGAAATATATTGAATGTTCTTCTAGTATGATTTTATTTTTATCATTTCAGATGATGGAGGCAAGTAGACTTAAATATAATTGTTCATTTTGACGGTAATGACGAAAGGTAAAACTATTCATTAAAATGTGAAATGCAGATACATAAAAGAACAGCAGTTGTAGCTTAAAATCAAAGAAATATCACAAACTATTGGTCCTCACAAACTTGGACAAAGAAGAATAAACTTCGCAACCAAGTGATTCTAAGGGGTCAATACCATCTGGTTCATTTATGACACGCGTCGTGTATAAGGATGGAATATGTATGTAGCCATGATAACAATGATATACGCATACATTTACAAATGATGTTAATTATACAGAAAACCTCATTATTTAGAACTCGGGTAATTCGTATCCATGGATACATCGATTTAAGATAAATATCTAAATGTAGCAGGTATAAGAAATTTATGAGGTAACTCTGATTACTATTATACTCTTTAACTCGAAGTGATATGTGTGGTTCTTTAGAGTTCGACATAGCCAAGTTTGACTTTATGTAATATTTTTTACAGAGTATGGATGATATTTGTGTGGTTACAACCTCTGAACACGTTTATTTGTGATTTCACAATCATGACTACACAATTGATACATGTTCATGAACCAACATTATAGTTCATTGTTCAATTCAAGTAACTCCGATTAGTAAATTGACAGCTTTAAAAATTATGCTAGAGAATATAAGCTGCCAAATTTTAAGAAGAGTGCATATTGTAACATATAAGATATCTCAACATTTATATAAGGTAACAACAATAGCAAACCATACACAGATTATGAATAATTATTTATCTCGTAACAGTAAACAGTTTATCTAAACAGCATTGGTGTAAAGATTGTATTATTTTATTTTAGGGTATCCGTTTTTACAGCAAATTCTTTATTTTCAACAATGAACACGAGATATTGTCGAATCATATTGATAACATCCGCAAAATGTCTTTCAGATTGTTTGCTTTCTTCCTTTGATGGTGTTTATCGCCACTTACACCAATATTTCAGTTATATCGTGGCGGTCAGTTTTATTGTTGTAGGAAACCGGAAGACCCGGAGAAAAACACCGATCTGTAAGCCGAGACACAACATTATAGACATTGCAATCGAAAAAGTATTATTACAGTATTGAACAGAAGCCCACCCCAAACATTCACAAGAAAACACGAACAATAAATATCAAGGAAAAATTTAGACTGATAAAATTCCTACCTCAAGTTCTGTGCTTCTTTTGTCTTTAAAGTTTCTCGTCCTATTGGAAGTATTTCCACAATAGTACCACTCCACTACTTAGTATATACTTGATATATTTGATTTGCCAAAGCTGTAATATATTGAATGTTCTTCTAGTATAATTTTATTTTTAACATTTCAGTGCAATCCTGTAAGTAGATTTAAATATAATTGTTCATTTTGACGGTAATGACGAAAGGTAAAAATATTCATTAAAATGTGAAATGCAGATACATAAAAGAACAGCAGTTGTAGCTTCAAATCAAACAAATATCACAAACTATTGGTCCTCACAAACTTGGACAAAGAAGAATTGACTTTGTAACCAAGTGATTCTAAGGTGTCAATATCTTCTGGTTCATATATGACACCCGTCGTGTATAAGGATGGAATATGTATGTAGCCATGATAACAATGATATACATATGCATTTACAAATGATGTTAATTATACAGAAAACCTCGTTATTTTGAAATCGGGTTATTCGTATCCATGGATACATCGATTTAAGATAGAGATACAAATGTAGAAGGCATGAGATATGTATGAAGTAACTCTGATTAGTAGAATACTCTTTCACTCGAAGTGATATGTGTGTTTCTTTAGAGTTCGACATAGCTAGGTTTGACTTTATATGATATTTTTCACAGAGGATAGCTGATATTTGTGTCCGTTACAACCTCTGAACACGTTTATTTGTGATTTCACAATCATGACTACAAAATTGATACAAGTTCATAAACCAACATTATAGTTCAGTGTTCAATTCAAGTAACTCCGATTAGTTAATTGAGAGCTTTAAAAATTATGCTATAGAATATAAGTTGCCAAATTTTAAGAAGAGTGCATATTGTAGCATATGAGATATCTCACCAGTTATATATGGTAACAACAATAGCAAAACCATACACAGATTATGAATAATTATTTATCTCGTAACAGTAAAAAGTTTATCAACACAGTATTGGTGTAGAGATTGTATAATTCTATTATAGGGGATCCGTTTTTTCAGCAAATTCTTTATATTCAACAATGAACACGAAGATATTTTAGAATCTTATTGATAACATCAGCAAAATGTCTTTCAGAAACCTAGACACAATATTATAGAAGTTGGCAATAAAAAACTAACATTGCAATATTTAACAGAAGCACATCCCACAAATGCACACGAAAACACGAACAATAAATACGTAATGGAGAATTCACTCTAACTGTAGATTCTTAAAAATAATCAATGAGATTCGTAAGAGTCGAGTTGATTATTTCTAAGCATCCACACATTTGTGTGTATTCTCTTACATAATACATTTCCATCTGGAAAAGTGTTTACATTTTATATTTTTACACTTTTAATGTATAGAAAGCCCAATAAGACTACAATTCACAAAAATAAAACCATTAAATTTTACTAAAATACGTCCTTTTGATTCTAGTTTATACTTAGATATTTCAAGGTCTATCAAGTGTCCCAAATGTTACCTATTCTCTGTCTGATTTGAAAATACTTCCGGTGTTAGTTGTTTTTTGTTTTGCGAGAATATATTCACGTAGTCGTTAGTTCTGGGCATAAGTTATACCAGATTTGAAATACTTGTATCGTGCCTTGTATATAGTAATCAATTGCTTATATAAACAAGGTGTTGGTAGTTTTTAAAAAAAAAGTTTATTATCAAGAGTTATATATATTAATTATACAATATAATAGTCAAAGGCTTAGATGGAAGGGAACAATAGATGGAAGGTTTGAAACTCACAGTAAATGTTAAAAAGCCCCGTACGGGTTTTGTATCCGAAAGTACCATAATATATTCAACGCGTTTTTAAGCCTAAAATAGTAAAAGGTTAAAGTTGATATACGCAAGAACAAAAGAATATACTGTAGATTCTTCCACTGTGTGAACAATAGTGTGATGTCAGAGAAATGTATTATTAAGATATAAAGGGAGCAATTTAGACTGATAAAATTTCCAGCTAGGGATTTGTGTTTCATTTGTGCTTAGCGTCTCTCGTCCTAGCTTTACGTTAGTACTACTCCACCACTTAGTGCATATCTTTACCGGAAAGTACAAGAACAGCATTTTAATATGAAATATTAATTCAAACATCTGTGGAGAGATCTACATGTATCAATTAGGATAGGTCAAAACCCTAACACTGTCTGTTTATGTTTTTATTAACGACCATATTGGTCATACGACATGTGTATCCTCAATAATAAGACTTAGAGTATGACGTGAACGACATTCACCAATAAATTGATATAATTGAGAGGTAGAAGCTATAATATATTTAATATTCCAGCACAGAGATGGAATAACTTTAGTTCCCATTTTTCAATAAAACACTAGATGGTAAAACAACAGAAATAAAATGTTCACCAATAGGCAATATATACAAATGATGAATTATTAATTGTTAGTAAGAAGAACATGTATGTGTAAAAAGAAACGCATAATGTTTTTTTTTTTTTAAATATTCTGTTTACTTCAAATTGTTTTTTAAAGCAATGCTTTGCTATATTGAGCTAACATGTCATACACGAGCCTCAAACAGGATACTGAACAAAGATTAAATAAACAAAAAGTCTAAAACGATAAATTGAGTCAATGTTCGGTGACATTAACGTCAGTATCTATTGTGACCACCATGTGCGGCTAACACTGCTCTGCATTTCCTTTGAATGAATCGAATGGATCGATTTTATTTTGTTCGGATCTGTGGTATCCTTATCTATTCATATTGCAACGCTTGTCTGAGCATGCCCAATCGTTGAGGTGGTGTTTGGTTTTAACGGACCTGTCTATCAAGTTCGTCCCAAAGATGTTCTAAGGAGTTCAAATCTGGCGATTTTGAGGGTCATGGCAATACAGTAATGTTGTTCTGAGATGGAAATCCACGGTTACTCTGGCTGTATGGGGTCGGGCCTTGTCCTGCTGAAACATCTCCGCAAATTATCCGTAAACATGGCATACCAGCAGCAGTGGCTGTAGCAGTGACTAGCGATTACGTAAATGGAATACCCGGATATACTGATCTCGGGCTGGAGTAGTGATGTGTGGCCTACCACTTACAGGGCGCTCTTAAGCTGATCCAGTTTGATTTAATCTCCGCCAAAGGCCTGAAATTGTGCTCTGATGAACGTTCAATTGTCGGACGACTTGAGTTTGATATTGTCCAGACTAATGAAGGCCGATGACGTTTCGTGCAGCAGGGTCCAATCTTAGCATAACGGTATTTCATAGTAGCAATGATAATTCCCTCTTTCATACACAAGGTTTGTACTGCATGAACAGATTTGTCTGCGTGATGACTGCAACCTTAATTTTACACGTCTTCAAAAATACAATTGACGAATTGCCAGACTGCTCCTACCGACATTTTGTATTTTCAATACACATATACTCATTGCTTAAATATCTAATTATTTAATATTCATTTATTTATTGTAAACTTGATATTAAAAATGAATCGGATCTATGCGTGTCTTTATTCTTTGCAGACTACATGTATATTAATGGTAAACATGATGGCATTATTTTTGTTTTTCTTACAGTGAAAAATCCAGATGGCATTGAAAAGATAAAGACAGAGAAACCTGTAGCTATTTTGCATCCTGTGCCTCCAGCACCACCTCCTCCTAATCCTCTTGTATAAATTATCCACGATTGTATCAAACTCATTAAGTGCACACTCTTCTCTAACACATCTTCTTAAACCGCAAACAGAACCCCAATCAATGTCACCTCCTCACAATTGTATTACATATAATTGCCTTTTAATCATCCAATGCAAAATCAGCAACCCATATTCCATAATATATCTTACAATAAATATATCCATAATTTATTTCCTAAATGAGTAATCTTTGTTCTACGATCTGCAGATAATTTTTTTCCAAAGTTAAATGGTAGTATGATTCAATAAAACATAATTAAGAAGAAAGTTGTTTCTCTCTGTTTCTGTCAACTGTGCCAATTATAATATAACAATTGATATGCAAAACATATAATAATATTGTCATGAAATTTAATTTAAAATGACGGTGAATTTCAGTTTTATTAAAAAGGTATCGTGCTCATGTTGTCGTCAGAACATTTGTGAAACGTAACGGATATGATGGCAAGCAACAAATGTTATTACTACAGATTATATTGTATGGTTCATCAGCAATCCTTATTATAAAAATATATATTATAAAGAAAAATGATATGTTATTAAGCTGTAGAAGCAGTTTATGTTGCATTAAATATTTTGTGTCATTGAAGGAGAAACTAAAAATCTCCGAATTAACAAAATAACATTGGTTTTGATAGGAATTGTTGTAGTCTTTTGGTATATTGGTTGCATAGCAAAACATTAATTTAATTGATATAATAATAAAATTATTTATATATTATTTATATAATATGTTCATTTGAAGCTATTAATTGGAGTAAAACAAATCATTAAATATATTTTTCATTTGACTTCGCTCAGATTTGTTATACAGTCATAAAGTATAATTAAATGTCAGATTGAAATTTGCGATCAATAAAAGATCAACAAATCATATATTTTGTTTCTGAAATGACGCCCAATATGGGCACTATATTTAGTAAGGAGTGATATGTAAATGAACATGAGGGACTACCAAACATTACACTTAGACACAAATTAAAGCAAAGGAACAGGTTGTAATAGGAAATAACATTGATGTAAATGAACATGAGGGACTACCAAAAATTACACTTAGACACAAATTAAAGCAAAGGAAAAGGTTATAATAAGAAATAACATTGATGTAAATGAACATGATGGACTACCGCACATTACACTTAGACACAAATTAAACCAAAGGAACAGGTTGTAATAGGAAATAACATTGATGTAAATCAACATGACGGACTACCAAACATTACACTTAGACACAAATTAAAGCAAATGAACAGGTTGTAATAGGAAATAACATTGATGTAAATGAACATGATGGACTACCAAACATTACACTTAGACACAAACTAAAGTAAAGGAACAGGTTCTAATAGGAAATAACATTGATTTAAATGAACAGAAGACACTATCAAATAATACATTTATAAGCAAACTAAAACAAAAGACCAGGTTGTGGTAAGAAAGGATATGGATGTTAATGAACATGAGAGACTATCTAACAATACACTAGTTTAGCTTAGTTTAAGCATATATTTATTTGCTATATATAACAAATAGGGATACAATAACAATACACTAGTAAAGGAACAACGTGTAGTAAGAAAGGATACGGATGTAAATGAACATGAGAGACTATCTAACATTACACCTAGACACAAATTAAAGTAAAGGAACAGCTTGTAGTAATAAATGATATGCATGTAAATGAACATGAGAGATTATCTAACGTTACACTTAGACACAGATTAAAGTAAAGGTACAGCTTGTAGTAAGAAAGGATACGGATGTAAATAAACACGAGGGACTACCTAACGTTACACTGGTAAAGGAACAACTTATAGTAAGAAAGGATATGGATGTAAATCAACATGAGACACTATCTAACATTACACTTAGACACAAATTAAGGTAAAGGAACAACTAGTAGTATGAAAGGATATGGGTGTATATAAACATGAGACGCTATCTAACATTATACTTAGACACAAATGAAGGTAAAGGAACATGTTGTAGTAAGAAACATAACAGATGTAAATGAACACAAGACACTATCGAACATTACACGAAGACACACATTCAAGTAAAGAAACAGCTTGTAGTAAGAACGGATATGGATGTAAATGAGGACAAAGGACTATCGAACATTACATTTCGACAGAAATTAAAGTAAAGGAACAAGTTGTAATAGGAAATGACATTGATGTAAATGAACACAAGACACTATCGAATGGATGTAAAGGAACATGAGACACTATCTAACAATACACTAGTTTAGCTTAGTTTAAGCATATATTTATTTGCTATATATAACAAATAGGGATACAATAACAATACACTAGTAAAGGAACAACGTGTAGTAAGAAAGGATACGGATGTAAATGAACATGAGAGACTATCTAACATTACACCTAGACACAAATTAAAGTAAAGGAACAGCTTGTAGTAAGAAAGGATACGGATGTAAATGCACATACGAGACTATCTAACATTACACCTAGACACAAATTAAAGTAAAGGAACAGCTTGTAGTAATAAATGATATGCATGTAAATGAACATGAGAGATTATCTAACGTTACACTTAGACACAAATTAAAGTAAAGGTACAGCTTGTAGTAAGAAAGGATACGGATGTAAATAAACACGAGGGACTATCTAACGTTACACTGGTAAAGGAACAACTTATAGTAAGAAAGGATATGGATGTAAATCAACATGAGACACTATCTAACATTACACTTAGACACAAATTAAGGTAAAGGAACAACTAGTAGTATGAAAGGATATGGGTGTATATAAACATGAGACGCTATCTAACATTATACTTAGACACAAATGAAGGTAAAGGAACATGTTGTAGTAAGAAACATAACAGATGTAAATGAACACAAGACACTATCGAACATTACACGAAGACACACATTCAAGTAAAGAAACAGCTTGTAGTAAGAACGGATATGGATGTAAATGAGGACAAAGGACTATCGAACATTACATTTCGACAGAAATTAAAGTAAAGGAACAAGTTGTAATAGGAAATGACATTGATGTAAATGAACACAAGACACTATCGAATGGATGTAAAGGAACATGAGACACTATCTAACATGAGAAACTATCTAACATTACACTAGTAAAGGAACAACTTGTATTAAGAAAGGATATGGATGTAAATGAACATAGGATACTATCTACCATTACATTTAGACAACACATTAAAGTAAAGGAACAGCTTGTAGTAATAAAGGATATGGATGTAAATGAACACAAGGCGCTATCGAACATTACACTTAGACATAAATTAAGGTAAAGGAGCAGCTTGTAGTAAGAAAGGATGTGGTTGTAAATGAAAATGAGACACTATCGAACATTTTACTAAGACACAAATTAGGCTGAAGGAACAGCTGGTAGTAAGAAATGATATGGGTGTAGGTGATCACAAGACACTATCAAACATTACACTAAGACACAAATTCAAGCTAAGAAACAGTTTGTAGTAAGAACGGACATGGATGTAAATGAAGATAAAGGACTATCGAACATTGCACTACGCCACAAATTGAGGTAAAGGAACAGCTTGCAGTAAGACAGTATATGGGCGTAAATGAAAATGAAAGACTATCGACCATTACACTTAGCCACAAATTTAGGTAAAGGAACAGTTTGTAGTAAGAAAGGATATGGGTGTAAATGAACATGAGACACTATCGAACATTATACTTAGACACACATTTAAGTAAACGAACAGCTTGTAGTAAGAAATTATATGGATGTAAATGAAGACAATACACTACACTAATGTTTATGAATGTATCAATCTGAATAAAATTAGCAGTTATAATATGCTATGGTCCTACGCCATCCGGCAGAATCTGATTGGAGGTCATAGCAAGGTGAACTTTAATATATGAATCCGCTAAGCAACATATTAAAACAGTGATAAAGGGGTTGTTGAGATTTTTCCATTTGCTTTTTCATCGCCTTATCGTGAGTTCATGTGGTCATGGTCTCTAACTGGAATTGTCAGATGTTACGGGGATTTGGTGGAGGGCGTAGCGTATCACAACATCTGATTTTGTGCAAATCCTGATTGTACATTTTGCCCGTCTGGTTGAATCAACTCTACAGTTCAGAGGATGGACAGAACAATCTGAAAATATATTACATGGAATAAAATAACATATCCCGGATGGACATGACATGATGACACATAATGACACATCGGATGAAGATAGCAATCCGAATAGACAATGTAAAGTAAAACATAGAACACGTGGGATAAAATAAAACATAAGGTGGACATGACAATATGAAACATATGACACACCGGATGGGGAACGTGATCCAACTGCACAAGATAAAATGAAACCCAAGAACCATAGCATGAAAGGACACATCACAGGTGGAGATGACAATATAAAGCATATGACAATAGAAAGCTGATGCCATATCTAATGAAGGAACGCAATCCAAAAGACAATGTAAAACATATGACACATAGGATAAAGGAACACATTCCGGTGGAAATGACATCATCAGGTATATGACACATAGGAGGTGGGAAAGCGTTACGAATGGGCCAGACAAAATAAAACATACGATAAAAGAACACATCCTTGATAGAATGAAAACATAAAGCTTATGACACATCGGATGAAGAAAATAGTCAAACTGGAAAAGACACATAGAATAAAATAACACATACCGGGTGGGCATGGCAATATAAAGCATACGATACATCGGGTAGAGGAACGTAATCTGAATGGGGAAGACAACAATTAAACTTAGGACACATAGGATAAAAGACCAAATTCCAAGTGGATATGACAATATAAAAAATATGACACATCGGATGGGGGAAAGCAATCTTAAACGACAAGACAAAATAAAACATAAGATAACAGAAGACACCACTGGTTGACATGAAAATATAAATCCTATGACACATCGGATGGAGAAAGGTATCCGAATGGCCAAAGACAAAATAACACATGGGTTAAAAGGATACTACCTGAGTGGATATGACAATATAAAACATATAACAAATCGGATGAAAAAGCAATGCCAATGGACAAGAAAAAGCAAACCATGAGACACATAGGACAAAAGAACACATCACAGGTTGTCCTGATAAAGTAAAGCATATGATACATCGGATGGGAGAAAGCATTCCGAATGGATAGGAAAAAATAAAACACAGGACACCTTGGATAAAAGAACACATCCCGAGTAGACATGATAGCATAAAGCGTAAGGCACATCGGATTAAGAAAGCAATCCGAATGTAATTGCAAAATACAATATAGGGCATATCGGATGAAAGAACACATTACCGGTGGACATGACAATATAAGGCGTATGACACATGGAATGAAGAAATCAATCAGATTGGACAAAAACAAACAAAACAACTTAGGACACATATGATGAAAAAACACATTACAAGTGGACATGCCAATGTAAAGCATAATATAATATGAGACAGGTGCTACCTGTAGAGCTAGCGAAGCAAAATCCACATTATCTAAAATTTAAATCATTTTGATTATAACACATACAATTATTAAAGTCTTACAATGTCAAGGCTCATGATTATAGCACATACAATTATGATAATAGGTGTTACCTAACTTAGGACGAAGTCCAATAATTTTTCTTAAGCAATATTAACTCAGATATATGAAACAGGCACGACCATGAATGCTCGCGAATCTGAAAATTACCTGCCAATTTCACGCTCATCCATTGCATCAAAATAGTGTCGACATTTTTTGGGCCGAGATATATCGGGTACGACTTTTGTTAGGGCCGAATCTAGTCCACGACTACCAGATTACTGCGTATCCTCACGGGGTCGATGTGTTCACGCCGCGCCATATTGTCCGCGTGTATCCGAAGATACAGGAAGTAGTTCTTGTGAACGAAAGATTCTTAGGCCATCAGTATATATTTTCAAATCATAAGACACATACAATGTATCATATGCTTTATATTGTCATGTCCATCCGGAATGTGTCCATTTATCCTTTGTGTCTTACGATTTGAATAGTCTTGTCCACTTGGATTACTTTCTTCATCCTATATGTCATATGCCTTATATTGTCATGTCTTTCCATGATGTGTTCTTTTATCCTACATGTCCTGTGTTTTATTATGTACTGTTCATTCGGATTGCGACCACCATCCGATGTGTCATATGCTTTATACTGTCATGTCCACCTTTATGTTTTATATTGTCTTGTCTATTTAGATTGCTTTCTTTCATCCGTAATGTCATATGCATTATTTTTCCATGTCCACCTGCGATATGTGCTTTTATCATATGTGTCCTAAGTTATCTTATTTGTCTTGTCCATTCTGATTTCATTCGATGTGTCATAAGCTTTATATTGTCATGTTCAACTGGGATGTGGTCTTTTATCTTATGTGTCCTATTTTTTATTTTATCTTGTCAATTGGGGAATGCGTCCACCAATCCGTTGTGCGATATGCTTTAGATTGTCATGTCCATCCAAGTAGTGTTCTGTAATCGTATGTGTCCTAGGCGTTATTTTGTCTTGTACAGTCGGAATGAATTCCCCCATCCGATATATCATATGCTTTGTATTGTCATGTTCACTAGGAATGCGATCTGGTATCGTATGTGTCCTATGTTTTACTTTGTCTTGTCCTTTTGGATTGCTCTCGTCCATCGGATGTGCCATATTCTTTGTATTGCCATGTCCACTAGGAATGGGATCTGTTATCCTATGTGTCCTATGTTTTACTTTGTCTTGTCCTTTGGGATTGTTCTCTTTCATCGCATATGTCATATGCTTTATATTGCCATGTCCACTAGGAATGTAATCTGTTATCCTATGTGTCCTATGTTTTACTTTGTATTGTCCTTTGGGATTGTTCTCTTCCATCGGATATGTCAAGCTTTATATTGTCATGTCCACCCGGGATATGTTTTGTATGTTTATCCTATGTGTTCTATGCTTTATTTTGTATTGTCCATTCGGGTTGCTTTTCCTCATCCGATGTGTCATATGTTTTACATTGTTATGCCCATCGCTGATTTGTTGGGGTATTTTTTGCATGTGTCCTTCGTTTTATTTTGACTTGTCCATTCGGATTGTGTTCCCTCATCCGATGTGTCATATGCTTTATATCGTCATGTCCACATGTGATGTGTTCTTTTATCCTATGCGTCTTATGTTTCTCTTTATCTTGTCCATTCTTATTTCCATCTTTGATTTGTTCTTTTATCATATGTGTCTTATGTTTTAGTTTGTCTTGTCCATTCAGATTGCTTTCTTCATCCCATGTTTTATATTTTTTATAGTGTCATGTATAACCAAGATATGTTCTTTTTCCCATGTAATATGTTTTCTGCTTGTTCTGTACATCCCCTGATCTGTGGAGTTCTTTCAACCAGACGGTTGTGATACGCTACGCCTCCTCTCAAACTCGTAACATCTGACAATTCCAATTACAAGTCATGTTCAGATGAACTCACGATGAGCCAGTGAAAAAGCAAATGGCAAGATATGACCAGCCCCTTTCTCTTTGTTTTATTATCACATCACAGTTTTCTCTCATTGGTTGAGCTGACAAAGAAGTATTCATATACGAAAGTTCACCTGTACATGACCTCTAATATGATTCTGTAATATGGTATGGGACCATAGCATATTATAATTCCAGCAAAAGCGATGTTCCTTTACTCTAATTTGTCTCTAAGTGTAATGTTCCATAGTGTCTCATGTTCATTTATATCCGTATCTTTATTTACTACAAACTGTTCCTTTACCTTAATGTGTGTCTAAGTGTTTTCTATCATTGGTTGAGTTGACAAAGAAGTATTCATATATGAAAGTTCACCTGTACTTGACCTCTAATAGGATTCTGTAAGATGGTATGGGACAATAGCATATCATAATTCCAACAAAAGCGATGTTCCTTTACTTTAATTTGTCTCTAAATGTAATGTTCGATAGTGCCTTATGGTCATTCACACCCATGTCCTTTATTATTACAAGCTGTTCCTTTACTAGTGTAATGTTGATAGTTTCTCATGTTCATTTGCATCCATATCCTTTCGTACTACAAGCTAGTCCTTCACTTTAATTTCTGTTCAAGTGTAATGTTCGGTAGTTCGTCATGTTCATCTACATCCATATCATTTCTTTCTAAATATAGTGCTCATATTGGACGCCTTTCAAAAAAACAAATATATGATTTGTAGAACTTTTATTGATCGTTAATTTGAATCTGACAATTTAATAATACATTATGAAGGGATAAATATTCTGAACGAAATCAAATAACAAAATATATTATATGAATTTTTTGCTCCAATTATTAGCTCCAAATGAACATATTGTATGCAAAATATATAGATAAATTTATTATTATATCAATTAAATCAGTGTTTTTCTATGTAACTAATATAATATAATACAAACAACAATATCTATCAAAACCAATTTTATATTGTTAGTTCGGAGATTTTTAGTTTGTCCGTCAATGACTCTAAAATTGATATGTCGGAGATATTTAGTTTTTCCGCCAATGACTCTAAATATTTAATGCAGCATAAACTGCTTCTACAGCTTAATAACATAATATGAGACAGGCACAACCTGCTTAAGGGCGAAGCCTATTTGATGATAATGGCAATTAAGATGGAGGCATTTTGAACACATTTTCCATAGACGAAAGCTTAAAAAAGGGGTGTTTCTGGTCACGAATCTTAGAAAATAAAAAAAAAATCCAAATCAACATTCACGGAGATTACGATAAAGATTGAAGATTGGAAATTAAAATTTGCCATTTTTGAGAATTTCACAAATCACAGTAAATCAATAAGAGACAAAATCGAGGGTCACGAGAATAACAAAAATACAACGGCAGAGGAAACTCGTACTACCCTAATCACAGATCATGAAAAAAAATGGTGAAAGAGAGGGAAAAAAATTCATGCCTGGCAGTGAAAAGGGGAGTTGGGGTCAGACCAAATTGCAATGTTTTTAACCTTGCCATGGAAAATGTGTTAAAAGGCATACCTGACAAAATCCGAGATCAGTTGTCCAGACATCATACACAAATGCACTTCAAATCAAATGAAATGTACACATTTTTGAATCACCTTCAAATTGCGAGATCGTGGAGATGATCGATAGGTTTCCTGTATAAATAAAAACGATGCAGAGCTGTTCTTCAATGTTTGACACCAGCTCACAAAGTTTTCAGAGACAGGATGACCAAGAAGTGCATGCAATTTCATTCTTCCTCTCCGAAGCAGACGAAATGCCATACATATGTGCACACTAGAAAATGACATCATCCATGTACACTGTAAACGATCATTTCTGGTAGCCATGGTAGCACGTGATTTTGATATTATAATTTGCTTTTAAGTTTATTTCAATTGATATCATTTTCTTTTAAGCTTATTTCAATTGAGAAGAATTGAAATGGCTACAGATTTGTGAATTTCTTATTGAAATAATTTTTATTTTGTTTTTAAATACCACTTTGTTCTATAATTTCATGCTTCCGGTGAACAGATATTTGGATATGAATATATTTTGTAGGAGTATGACTTATTACCAAAAATCGTATAGCCTACCGTTAAAGGGGCTCCGCCCTTTATTATGTTTTATAATAAGGATTGCTGATGAATCGTAGAATATATTCTGTAGTAATACAATTTGTTGTTTATAATCAGATCCGTTACTTTTCACAAATGTTCCGACGACCACACGAATACGATACCTTTTTAATAAAACGGAAATTCACCTTCATTTTATATTCCATTTCATAACAATGTTAATATATATTTTTACAGATCTATTGTTATATTATAATTGGCACAGGTGACAGTAACTGAGAGATACAACGTTCAGATCATGGAATAAAGATTAATCACTAAGGAAATATATTTATTGTAAGATATATTACGGAGGATGGGTTCCTGATTATGAATTAGGTGGTTAGTAGGCATTTCTATATAATACAATTTTGAGAAGGTGATATTGATTGGGCATCTGTTGCGGATTAAGAAGAGGTGTTAGAAAAGAATTTGCACATAATGAGTTTGATACAATTGTGAATAATTTATATAGGAGGATTAGGAGGAGGTGGTGCTGGAGGCACAGGATGCCTAACGGCTACAGGCTTCTCTGTCTCTATCTTTCCAATATCACTAAGTGTAACATCACGGTTCTCTGTAGGAAAAACAAAATTATACATCATATTTACCATTAATATACTCTGTTAAAAAAAATTTATTTTCAATAAATAAATAAATGAATATTAAATAATTAAATATTTACGCAATGAGATATACAAGGTGTATTTAACATACAAAATGTCGGAACGAGCAATTTGGCAATTCGTCAAGTATATTTTTGAAGAGCTGAAATATGAATGTTCCAGTTATCGCGCAGAAAACTATGTTCATGCAGTATAAAACATGGGTATACAACAGGAAAATATCATTGCTACTGTGAAATACCGCTATGGTAAGATTGGAGCCTGCTACACGAAACGTCATAAGCCGTCCTTAAGCTGGACAATATCAAACTGAAGTCGCCCAACAATTTATCGTTATTGGCAGAGATTAAATCAAACTGGATCAGCTCAAGAGCGCTCTAGAAGTGGTAGGCCACGCATCGCTACTCAAACCCAAGATCGGTATATCGGGGTATTCCATCTATGTAATCGAACAGTCACTGCTACAGTCACTGCTACTGGTTTACCATGTATATAGAGAATTTCCGATAGAAGTAGATATTTCAGCAAGACAATGGCCGACTCCATACAGCAAGGGTAACCGTGGATTTCCAGCTCAGAGGAAAATTACTGTATTGCCATGACACTCAAAATCTCCAGACTTGAACCCCATAAAACATCTTTGCGACGACTTGATGGAAGCTCCCCCAACGCCAATCACCACCTCAACGATTGGACAAGCTCAGACAAGCGTTGTGGCATGAATGACAAAGGATACCATAGATACGAATACAAATAATATTCGATCTTTGCCAAGGGATGGAGAACAGTGCTAGCCGCACATGGTGGTCACAATAGATACTGACGTTAATGTCACTGAAAATTGACCCAATTTACCGTGTTTTACTTTGGTTTGTTGACTCTTTTTTCAGTATCCTGTTTGAGATTCGTTTGTGAAATGTTAGCTCAATATACCGAAGGATTGCTGTTAAAAATCGATTTGGAGTACACATAATAACATTTTGAAATAAAGCATTATGCATTTCTGTTTATAGATACATGTTCTTGTTACTGACAATTCATAATTCACATTAACTAGTGGTGAAAATGTTATTTGTGTTGTTTTAGCATCTGGTGTTTTATTGAAAAATGGGAACTAAAGTTATTGCAGAAATGCTTCGCTACCACTAAATTTGAAATCTATATTGTTTTATATTGTTATGAATATGTAATAATGACATAAGTTTGAAATAATGAACAGTGAAGTTGGTTGCAATCCCAGTAACTTAATTGCACCACCGTCTAGTTATCAATGTAGGAAAACTACTGAAAACATGAAGTTTAGTGGAGTTTGTTATTACATGCATTTCCATTACCGACTTCCACTTCAGAATATACGTTAGACTGTTCCGACTAGAATCAAAATAATTCATCGAAGCCATAGTTTGCATAACGTTTTAACATAGGAAACATTATTTTCGCTGACTTAGTCATTACTGTTTCTGTAATTCATCATAGAATGCGAAATGGTCATTCGGGGAGGGAATTGGAACAGCCAAATTATTGCGTATCTATAAGGCCGCAATTATTTACAAAATCACTCCGTATTAGAATCTAAATAATTCTCATGTTTTATGCTCATTTTAACATTGTTAGACATTATATTTGTCTAAATTGTATACCTCGCTATCGCTTGGTGTAAAATATCGCCAAAGATAATGCTTCCGCATGTTAAAATGAGCATAACACATGACATGGGGGGAATTATTTCTTAAATTAATTCCATTAAAACCTTATGTCTCTTCATAGTGTTCGTGGTTCCATTGTCATACACATTCACAAGGAAGGGGTCATACGCTCACAGTGTATGTAAACCTTTGCCATACGGTCCCATGACAATAGTCTCTGTCCAGAAAGTGTTTGCAAACCCCTTGTCATACGGTCCCATGACAATGGTCTGTGTCCACAAAGTATTTGTAAAACCCTTGTCATACGGTCCCATGCCAAGAGTTTCTGTCCAGAAAGTGTTTGTAAACCCCTTGGCATACGGTCCAATGACAATGGTCTGTGTCCACAAAGTGTTTGCAAAACCCTTGTCACACAGTCCCACGGCAATGGTCTGTGTCCACAAAGTGTTTGTAAAACCCTTGTCATACGGTCCCATGGCAAGAGTCTCTGTCCAGAAAGTGTTTGTAAACCCCTTGTCATACGGTCCCATGACAATGGTCTGTGTCCACAAAGTATTTGTAAAACCATTGTCATGCGGTCCCATGGCAAGTGTCTCTGTCCATCAAGTACAGCTCGCCATGAACGGGATTCAAATTCATAACGTTAGTGGTAATAGGCACTGATTGCATATGTAGTTGTAAATCCAACTACCAGACGATCATGACCACAATTAGATGTTTGTTGTATCTTCTGTCCTCTTTTTACAACTTTCCATTTGGTGTCATGTCAGACAACCTTTCATTCGTCTTTTACCAGGAAGGGGTGTGTCATTCTACTAATACGAGGTACTGAATTATGACCCTTCCATTGTCAGAGTTTATCATTATTTGATTTTAAACAATTCGATTTGATAACCAACTAATACATAATTCACAGATTTCATACTCATTGTGACATCTATGTTTAATATCCATGTGTGCTTTAACTGAACAACCTAGAATCTAGAGTATTCCTAATGTAATTTGTGTATGTTTCTCGTCTTTAGATGAGGCAGTCAGTAGTAAGTATATATAGTTTGATCCAAGTCATATTAGAGGGGAAGGTTGTGGTTATGGTGTACAATGCCATTTTCAGCAATATTTTAGTAGCGGTCAGTTTTGTTTGGTGGAGGAAAACGGAGTACTCAGAGAAAACCACCAACTGCAAGTCACTGACAAACTTTATCATATACTTGTAGTTGATAAAGCTAAAATTGTACCATGTAATAAAACTTTGAGTATTGCTTAGGATATCTATTTCACCCAGTTTCACAAGAATGGTCCAAGCGGGCTGATAAAGCAAGTTTATTAACGGCTTCCGGAATATTATTACATGCCTTTCCGTCAATGTCTGTAAGTTCACTTCGTGAATTTCCGGAAAACTGTGTTTACAGACAGGGCGGATTCAACTGTTTTATAAAATATTTGCACAGAAAACTATTAACTACCAATTTCTCTCCTATGATAGTGAAAGTGCTTAACAAAACGTGCATTTATTGGATTTGTATATTAAAATAATAATGTTCTTGTTCTATAGCTATATACATGTATTTAATTCTAGCCAAAATGACTAAACATTTTGATACAAATGAGTCGAAGTATATGATAAACATATCATAAAATGCCATTTTTCATATCGTACCCGTTATTAGCCCTCGTTCATATACCATCCGTTGAGCCTTTCGGCTCTCGGGTTGATATCATGACCTCGGGCTGATAAAGGATATGATGTGAAAAATGCTATGTTATATTCTATATTTATCACATAATGTTGTATCGAGTACAACTCTCCATGATTAATTCAGATGTAAAATTAATGCATTAATATAGCTATCGTGTTGATGTCATCCTATTTGACGAAACATGTAGATACTCAATAATAGTACTGCGTCAATGTGACTTATTATATCACTTCATTTGAGCATGCTGATATATATTGTCAATTATTGTATTCGGGTGAAGACTTTATAAGCTAGAAAAAGCTACCTACACAAAAAGAATATATATGTAAAAAGTGGTTGCCATTTGAAACTGTCCTTTGTGTTTAAATTTCAGTAGAGTGCTGCATAATGTTGGTTTTATAAATTAAATGTCTTTTGGGGGGGGGGGGGGGGGGGAGGAGGGGGGTAAAATTGTATATGCATACCATGTGGGTTTTTTTTCTATCTGCTTCTGCTTTTTTTTTAAATTAAACAATGAATAAAAAACAAAAACAAACAAAAAAGTTATATTTAACCAAAATCAAGATGCTTGGACAAACCATTGTATACCTCAGATATCTACCTATATATTACATGCCAGTCATTGGTTCACTACTATTGATAATAAGATTAAACCATCATAATGTCTACTCAGTGTATCTGGAATATTAACCACACTTGTTTTTATCTAAATAATATATTTTGTTTTTCAGATTATCGTATTCCGTCTGATGGTAAGGTTACGTCTTAAATGTATCTTAATTTTCTCATCTAGGTAATGCCAGACTCTCATGAGGACCATTTGTATTGCTCTCGATATTAA